>JAHBBA010000937.1:0-143175 GCA_018806925.1 Skeletonema costatum | reverse complement strand
TCACACTAAAGACCACTTACATAGTTATTCCTCATTAATTGTTGACGCTTAAAAGTACAATAAGTAATCAGTGTCTTGGCATCAAGAACTCCTACAATTGACAACAACTCTAACTGTCAGATCACGTCGTGTACAGAGAATGATACAAAGCATTGAAACTATTGTAACTTTCTAAAAGTTTAGTCTATACTAGGTCTCAGCAATCATTGTACGCGCAAAAGCATGAATCATAATCACTATATAGATAATCAGCTGCATAGGAATTCCAATCCGAATTGTATACACACGTAATCACCCAATCTACCATATCGGGCCACCAGTAACATTCTTTTCCTTCTTTTGGCTGACAATCCTTGGGGTTCACAACGGCGGGTCTGGTCGTTGTGGTTGTTGTAGAAGTAGTGGTGGTTGGACATGCTAGGGGATAAGCTGCACAGCATTCTCCTTTGCTATCAAACTGCAGGTTCAGAGAAGATGGTACATCTTCGCCAAAGACGCAAGCCTTCACACCCGCGACAACGGTTGGGTACCATTTCTTAGGTGGAGGTGAACAATCCAAATTCATACCATTACAGCACTTTTGTTCTGTGGTATACAGCCAACCAGCAGCTACGAAACTCCATGGATACTCGTTACCTTCCACACACTTCTGCTTTCCATTGGATGAAGTCGGATACCACTTCACTTCTTTTTCACCGCATAGAAGAGACCAGGCTTTACAACAATCAGTCTCAGTCTCATACGTCCAACCTTGACTAGGGAAGGATGGATTATACTCGCTGCCTTGTACACATTCTCTTCCGCCGCCACTGCCTCGAGGATACCATTTTACATGTTGAGGAGCACGTGTAGGTTTGGGAGTTGGAGGTGATGATGGTTCGGGAGTTCGTGGTTCTGTTGGAAGGTTCGTCGGTTGCAATTGTGGCTTCGGAGTTGGTTCAAGGATTGGTTTCTTCGTCGGATTTGGTGTTGGTTCTTGACTCGGTCTCTGAAGAGGCTTTAGCGTTGGTCCTGGACTTGGGTTTGGTGACGGCTTTAATGTAGGTTTCGGGCTTGGTTTTGATGACGGCTTCGGTGTAGCAGCAACGGCGGCAATAGTCGTCGTCGTCTTCGTGGTGGTTGCAGTAGTAGCCTTCGTCGTGGTAGTTGTAGTTGATGTGGTCAGCCCATCAGAATTCTCGTTCATATTGATGTCAATCGTCATACAGACCTCATTTCTGTAGTATATATCACAGCATTCGTCCCCAGATTCAAAGAAGACCTTCCCATTGTAGTGTGGACAGTCATTCTTCCACCCCACCGGAACAGCGTCATCGTTGGTGCTGTGTGTTGACGACGAATGTTATGAGTGAGTTCAAAGATGAGAGAGAAATGACGGATGGAAGTATCCACAATTTTGATAACTCACCACGTCTTATGATCGTAAATAGAAGGGTGCCAAGAATGACACGGTGTGTCAGCAAGAGTAGTCGCCGTCGTCGTAGTAACTTCATTTATATCAATCTTCCTACAGTCTCTCTTTGAGACATCTTTGTAATAAGTATCACAGCATGCGTCATACGATTCAAAGAAGAGATGACCATTGTAGCGTGAACAGTCATTCATCCACCCCACGGGAACAGCGTCATCGTTGGTGCTGTGTGTTGTCGAGGAAATGAAATGAGAGCAACGAATTTACGAGTGAGTTGAATGATGAAAACGATTGATGTACGGAAACGCCTTCTCCCTAGATTTGTTACTTACCAAGCCTTGTGATCGTAAATAGAAGGGTGCCAAGAATGACATGATGTGTCAGCAGAAGCATACTGTCCCACCGTCGTTCTTGTCATCTGCTGCCCCGACATTTGCATCATCATCTCACATTGTTGAGTGCCAGAATTAAAGACACATTGGTCATAGCTATTGCACATCCCAGCCTGCCCATTGTACACTTCACACTCATGACTCTTCTTACACGTTCTATCGGATGTATGATATGTACACCCACTTTTGCTGCATCTTTGTCCTCTTCCGTTGTGTTGACTGCACAAGTCCGCATCCATATTGGCAAATCGCATCGTCATCATGTTTTGGGAGACACATGCGGTTTCGTCGTGGGAGCATCCAGGAATTTTGTTGCATTCATTTGGTCTACTATGGTATTGATTGCAGTTTGCTTCAGCAGTTCTACGTGACGACATGAAGCGGAGGAGGTGTCGGTGGTGTCCTTTCTCCTCGTTACTGCTGAAAAGGAAGTTCTCCTCGTAGTAGCCGTCGCCATCGCCGCTGAACCGCAGAAGGAGAGCGGCTGCGCCCAGTAAGACAAATGATATATATATCAGATGCCTCCATTGGCCCTGTATTCTGGGCGTTCTATTATTATTGGGCTGATTGTACCCATGGCTCTCAAATATTATGTGTATTATTATTTGAAGAGATCGATTGTCGATCAAGGCTGTCTGAGGGCTGTTTGATGGGAGTGTTTTTGGTGAAGTAAAAATATAATAATTGGTTGAGAACAGATTCATCATGACAAATTAATTAATGTGTTGTAAGCCATGAGTTTGTTTCCATCTTGTTGATTAAAAGCAACATCAGCCCTACTTTTGATCTGTGCATAAATAATGATGTGCCGTCGATACCGAGACCGCATCACTCGAAAAAGCACCACCCAGCCACAATCGCTATCAAGACGACCACGTAGCACACCGACGATGATCATCATCAAGCAACAACAAGAGGAGACTCACCGACCGTATTATGAGTAAAACTGGTCGTACCACCCTTTTCAGAGGCAAGTGTTCGAAGATATGCACAAAAAAAGGCCAGCCCCATTAGGCCCAACAGACTTTTGAGACTTTTGCACAACCTCATTCACTGTCATAGCAGCTGATGGGCAATCTGAATGGTACTTACGGCTAACAGAAGATGACAATAGCACCGGGCTTAGAATTAAGATCAATATTATTAGACACTACATGATGCACAGATCAACCACCTCATGAATGTTGAGGGTGCCACACATCAGACGCTACTTGGGGCCCGCCCTACTCAAATGCCCCAACTGCACGTTGAAGAAGTATGTGACGATGCCACCAAGCACTTCATTCCAGCGTCTCTCTTTGATTGGAGTAGCTGTGGTTGCTGCTTTTCTTGTAGTTGGGAGGAAATCATTGTCTCGGGGCATCACATATGTTGAGAAGTGGTGGGTGGGCCATCACTATGGTCAACGGTCTGCTTCCTCGGAGGCAGGGATACCAAGACGTTAGGCGTATACGATAGAAGAGGATTGTTTCGCTTCTCCTTGAAAAGGCGATGCCGATAGATATCAAGAAGCAAGAAGATGTGCTGGCAGTATGTTCCTCGATGCAATCTTGTGGAGTAACAGCGGACGTTTGCGTTTGCTTCAATTGGGAATGAAGTGTGCTTGGCTTGATATCAAGCAGCGAGTACTCCATTTCTATTAGGGGCTCCATACGGGTTTTCGAGTACCATACCGGCTAGCTCTCCCCCCTCTGCCCCCTCGACACAAAACCTTTCCGCGCTTCTACTTCCTTACTTTCACTTGCTGCAGCTCTACAAACGGAGGATCTGATCGATTGGGCGTCTGGTGGCTAGCTACCGGTCAATATCTTTCAGATTTCTGCGCTACACATTACAATACTCTTGCCACCATCACAACATGTCAGATCTTACCTGAAACATACTCGGCGCATGCGCAAACAACGCCGACGATCTGCCATCTAACTTGCGTCGACTTTCTGCGCCATCTATCCCACCAGTTAGACGCGGCAAACATTGGCAGAAGATTCACGAGCATGCTACAGGATCATCTTTTATTGTAAAACTCTCAACTCTCATCGACGATAAAATTTGGTCCACATTATTCGATCCCAACCAACCCAATCTCGACTGGGCAGATTGAGTAGAAAATCTGCACAGTGAAAGCAATTTTAGCCGTACTATGAATATGCAGAAGACTTTATGATTATAACGCAACAATCATTCTTCAGCTTCTTGCTCGCAACTCTTGATCTTTGTAGAATCATATTACCATGTAGCTGCACAAATCAACCTCGCCTCGACTGCATGCCCTACCTCTCTCAAATCGGATCTTGGTCTGCAACCTTCCACAGCCAGAAACGTCGTTGATCCATTATCTGATATTGCCGCTTCATAAACTCAAACGATTCGACACTCAATTTCCCCTGCCGCATTAGTTGTAAGACAATGTAATCACTGAGATGGATTGCGCTATCAGTCGAACACAGGCTTTTGCTTGCAAACTTACACTCTGTTGGTGTTAGCGGTCTCGTAATTGCAGCTAGCTCCTCGTCGACAATGTACCGTTCTACAAGCACTCGAGCAATTGTTGCCATGGTTAAGGCCATGAGTGGTATTCCAAAGAGACAGTAAAAACCGCAGAAAAGCGCCGGTCCGGTAGGTAATATTCCCGTCACTTTGTCAACTGGAGGAGCTGTTAGTCCCCCGGTTGCTAATGCCGAAATCGAAAAGTGTGTTGCTGTTATCGGATCCCAATGTTGCGATCTAATGCCCCATATAACGCCCATTGCCACCCATAACACGAATATCAAGTATATGCGGTTTGATTCGTCTGTTAGCATGGATGATAATGCATACCAAGTTCTTGTGGCGACGGATTCGCGGTGAACAAATCGGGATTGTGGGATAATTCTATTGATGCCCTCAAATCGTTCCGCAAAGTAGTCGTAACGTATACACCCTTCGACATGCGGATCATAGAAATTGCACACCCTAAGAAAGTCTTTATCTGTAATTTGCTTCAGCCCGTTGTTGTATAAGACCTTCCTGAAATCATTATAGGACAAAATTCCCCTTTCCTTTTCAGGCACCCAATTTAATGGATGCCGTAATACAGATGCTCCGTACTGCCCCCGTTGTGTGCCACGAAATGCTTTTGATAGTGAATCTCGTTCAAGTATCAATTTGTATATGGCAGATGTTCGAGATGCCACGCCGTCTAACACACTTTGCACCATTAAAATCAAAGCTCCCCCAACGCAGGATGCTCCCAATAGGATATGAATAATTGTAAATGCTCTAGATCCGACTTTACTTTCATGGACATCTGTGCAGAATCCGATAGACATGCCGGCATCTACTGAATAAAAGAAGGACTGTGGCAGTGGCCAGCTGTAGTAATATGAGTAAAAGAGAGTCCCGAGAGTTTGCCACACGAATACTATGGCGAAGCATGTCAGATACATTTGCCGCTTTTTACTTGGTATTTGTTGCATATGATGTGAAGGATTCATAAAAGCTGCCAGTCGATTGTTGGCTCGATTCCTTATCCTATCCAATGGATTGAACAGTCGTGAAACACCATTTCTTTGTGATGGTATCAGATCTATCAAGCCATTCTTAAACTTGGATGGATTCAAGAAGTTCTTGTTCGGTGGCGATGCATTATTTTCACTGCCTGGATTCAAGCTTGCAATTCTTGACGACTGTTCGGCATGGGCACCGCCAGCACCACTTACCAGCAATAGTAGGTGAACTACCCGTGCTTTCATACTCTGCGATGGCAAAGACTTGAACTTAGTGATCCTTTCGGCAATGTGAAAGACCGTACGATAACAAGTACCACCCAGCTGGTCCGTTTTAGGTACAATAGAGATTTAATCTGATTAACTTTGTATTATGACTTGAACTTATCTCTGTCCAAAGCAACAGCTGTGGGACGGTTATGGTGGTGGGGGTATGGTAGCGTCTGGAAGAAGGGTCGAGTAGATGTCGAGTTGAAGTGAGGATTTGACGATTTGAGATTCTGATTTTACGTTTTTACTGACACCAGGAGAATTGCAACATACGATGACTGTGATGACGATGACGATGACGATGACCTACTGGCTACAGGGGAGTCGCTCGAACTATACCCCCCGGGGGTATAAGAATTTCAGGCTAGGCTGGGTCTGGGGGGGTATAAGTCGGATATGTCAGCTCTAGCTTCCCTTAGTAATTTAGGGAGGGGGGTATAAGAACTTGGTACCCTAGGCTGAGATTTGGAGGGGTATAGGCAAGTTGGGGGGTACAGTTCGAGCGACTCCCCTGTTACTACAATTCAATTCAGAGAACAATGTGGACCAAATCAAGCAAACTACCAGAAGCGGCCGCCTCATCAAAGGGCGGCGAGGAGGATGATATGCGGTGCTGAGAAAGAAAGAGGCCGCTGTGGCTGCTGTCAAGAAGAAAAACGAGAAGGCGGCGAAGGCGAATTCATCCAGTAGGTCAAGAAGTTGTGCCGCCGATGGCTGCACAGATACAAATTCTGGCAAAACTTTGATTGCAAATAAGTCGTTGAAGAAGAGAACACGACATATATCTGGAAATGGAAATGAGGAGGCAGGCTCCTACGATTACAACTGCAAAAGTTGCTAGGAAGAATCGTATCGGAAAGGAGTGCTCTGCTGACGGATGCAATAATTATCTAGAGGAGGAGGAGTGTGCATGAGACATGGGGCAACGATCAAACTATGTAGCAGTGAAGGATGCACCAACATAGCTGTCAAGGGGGGCGTATGCAGGAGGCACGGAGCGAAGAGCAAACGATGCAGCAATGAAGGATGCACAAATATTGCTCACGCGGGAGGAGTGTGCATTAGGCATGGGGCAAAAGTGAAACTATGCAGCAGTGAAGGATGCACAAATCAAGCTCGTAAAGGAGGATGTGCACCAGACATGGGGCAAAGAGGAAACGCAAACGTTGCAGCAGAGATGGATGCACTAATTACATCCAACGAATTGGATTGTGCATGAGGCATGGAGCGTATCGCAATCCATGACGAATCTACTGCGGTTTGCTTTACTTATCATGTAGATCAGCATACGATAACACTACTGAAACTCTTCCCAATCAGCGCACTGTCACATCTGAAAGAGGTCTAGAAACTTAGTATTCCTCCTCAGGTGATCCTCTGCTCATTACCGAGGAGGAAGTATGAGTTCTTCTGTTATAAACCAGAGTTTGTATCGCTTGTGTACAAATTACTTACGTAAATCATTAGATGATAAAGTATGCACTATAATCAAAGAGAGTTGTCTTAACATCAAACACAACTCAATCCAACAGCTCTATACATATAGCGAAGCGAATTTATACCCACTCACGAGCATGCTTGAAAGCATCCATTATATCAGCTTCGGGGCTACCAGGCTCAGGGTGGTGATCATACTCCCATCTCGCAGTCTCTAGCAAACTCATCAAAATACTCTCAATTCTACCACCGGTCTTGAGGCAGAACACTGTTCCACGATCATAGACAAGGTTGAACTCCACATATCTTCCACGACGCATTAGTTGCCACTGCTTCTGCTGTTCTGAGAATGGATCATCTTTACGTGCTTCAATAATAGGACCATAGGCGGGCACGACAGAGTTGGCGGCATCCTTGGCAAATTCGAACAATTTCTCTGGCTCACGATCATTCAAGTCATCAAAGAAGATACCACCAAGTCCACGAGTTTCATTACGGTGAGAAATAACAAAGTACTTATCGGCCCACGCTTTGAATTTGGGTAGAATTCTGGATCGTGACGATCACAGACCTCCTTGTATGTTCCATGGAAATGCCTCGTATCATCTTAATTGAGGTATGCGGGAGTGATATCGGTTCCACCTCCAAACCACCAAACTCCTCCATCAGTCTCAAAGTAAGGTGCAGCAGTGATGGATGCACAAATCAAGTCAAGATAGGAGGAGTAGGAGTCTGCATAGGTATGGAGCAAAAATCAAACGATGCAGCAGCGAGGGATGCACATATGGAGTGTTATCGGAGGAGTGTGGGTGAGGCGTGAGGCATGGGGCAAAGTCGAAGATGAAATGCAAGCCGCAAGGTACAATGACAATGAATGATGATGATGTACTAATCATGTTCACGTCCAACGCCAAGGAGGAGTGTGCATATGGAGCGAAGGTCAAACTATGCAACTATGAAGGATGCACGAACCAAGCCAATGAGGAGAAGTGTGCAGAAGGCATGAAACAACAATTGTCAGATCAGCCGATGAGGACTGCACCCACTCATTGCACTCTACATATAAAAATTAGTTCACCTACATGTGTAGGAACTAGTAGAAAAGAAGTCTTCTGCAAGACTGCACAGCTGAACGCAACAGCAAATCCAATCTGCTCTGCTGTCTCAGACGTGAAAGAAACATGTACTATCTATCGCTGTAGCCATACTAACTGTCCTCTACACTCTCCGACATAATCTCCAATAATAGTGAGACAAAAAGCACTTTCGACATTATGCGCAAGTCACTCTCACAGTGGATCCGCCGCTTCCATAATATATTCGGTGGTAAACAGCAGCAGCCATCAAGTAATTCCACGATTACAGAATTGCCCGATGATTACTTATTTCCAGCTCTGCAAATTGCCGCCTCTCTCGCTGATCAGATTTGCAAAGCGGTTGAAGAGGGTGGTCAATCGCCTATGCCGGGCTCAGATTGGATAGATAGTATTGTAGTCATTACAGATGGATCTTCACCACTGTCACTGTCATCGGGCGAGAGAGCGGCGGGTTGTGACGTCAGCAATAACATTCGAGTTGAAATATTGCCGTCTTTATTGTTCAATACGGCAGATAGTAATGATTCGGGACAAGCAGCACGAACTAATGGAATATTATATTCTCTCGGAATTGTCTTTTATGAATTATTCTCGGGCGTACGGCCTGCTGAGCTGGAGCGACCTGATGAGTCTAAGGGTCAGACACGTACCGAAGAAATGTTGGAGTCCTTGGATCCCCTCCCTTTTGATCACGGAAATATCGATCTAGAAGCCTTCACTGGAGTTGGTATTCATGGCGGCGAACTTCTTGAATATAATGATCTTCAAGACGAATACCACGAATACCAAGACGAATACAATGAGATTTGGGGAAATAATAACATTGATGGTTTTCTGCAGGGTCAAAATCCAAGAAAGAAAGAATCGAGAAATAATGATAACATTATGTATTCTGTGTCGGTAGAGCCGCTGAAGGCAAGGGGGGTACCGGGGCCTCTGTGTGAATTGATTGCAAATATGCTGGATATTGCGGATGGCAGACTTATGGGAGAGGATGCGTATCGTGACATTTCAGATGTGAGGGATGATTTGCAGCTCATGCTGGATAAACCCTCAATCTACCTCTACGATCAGGATATGGGGAGCTTATCAACGACTGGATTGCAGTTTGGTGACACTCTATTCGGAAGAGAAGCCGAGCTATCGACTATTATTGATGCCTACCGGCGGTCAGTTCTAGGTGAAAGCGAGTCGGTAACAATATCCGGTGCTTCCGGAACGGGAAAGTCGCTATTGGCGGTTGAGGCGGGGAAGTATGTTATTTCAAGCGGCGGAATCATTTTATCTGGGAAGTTTGATCAACTTCAACAGGGCAAACCATTCAGTGCATTGGCGTCGGCTTTCAACGAGTTTTGTGATTTTCTGGTGCGCAATCGTGAACTTGTTTCAGTGAAGCAGAAGTTGGCCCAACAGGTGGATTGCGTGATGGGAAGGGATGCCTATTACTTGACCAAGATCATACCCAACTTGGCAAATATTCTAGGTCTGGAAATGAGTTGCATCGATCACGATGAAGACCACGTCAACGCCCAGAAGCGACTTCAATGGCTGTTGTGTCAATTTGTGCAAGTGATATCCAATTCATTTGCTGCCCCTGTAACTTTATTTCTCGATGACTTGCAGTGGGCAGATTCAGCATCTATTGCAGCTGTGAACCAATTTTTACTCGCTGGTAGCCTCACATCTCAAGACACACATTTTTTCTTCTTAGGATGCTACCGCGAAGGAGAGATTGACGATGGAGTAATTCCATCAGCCAACATCAAAGTTGGCTGCATGGGCGAGGAGACGTTGAATACGATGGTCTCAGAAACTTTGTGCCTATCGCCTCGTCTAACACGGGCTTTGTCGAGTATAATATACCACAAGACGAAGGGGAATCCACTCTTCGTCACTCGACTGTTGACTTCGCTGAGCAAGGACGGCCTTCTGCGCCCAAGCTTGCGAAGGCGACGGTGGGAGTGGGACAAAGAGAGGATCTTATGCCAAAAGCTGCCCGACGATGTGGCCGAGTTTCTGATGCATACGATCATAGCATTACCCTATGATGTGAAATCAGTATTGAGAATTTTGTCGTGTTTTGGAGCATCGGTAG
The DNA here is from genome assembly GCA_018806925.1 of Skeletonema costatum. Lineage (NCBI taxonomy): Eukaryota > Bacillariophyta > Thalassiosirophyceae > Thalassiosirales > Thalassiosiraceae > Skeletonema > Skeletonema costatum. The sequence continues at coordinate 132,988 of JAHBBA010000937.1, read as the reverse complement.
ACAGTTCTTTCGTCAAAAAACTCGAGGGGGCTCTCGACAGAGCCTTACTTGATGGCATTGATACAGCTGTCGCCGAAGGATTACTCGACAAGATAGATGATCATTATCGTTTCAGTCACGACCGCATCCAAGAGGCTGCTTACAACATGATGAATTCCCTGGATCGATGCAAATTTCATTTCAGCTATGGTTTGGCTTTAGCCCCTTTGGAGGCTGAAGAGGACGACTGTATTTTCACTGCAGCGACTCAATTCAATTTAGCGGGTCCTGAAGCCGTTGAAGAGAAGGGTCAAAATGCCATCATTGCTAATCTCAATCTGAGGGCCGGGAAGAGGGCAATGGACATGTCACATTTTGAAGTAGCTTACTCATATTTCGATCACGGGATAACGTTTCTGCGGAAGAAGCACTGGGAGGAGCACTACACGCTGAGTTTAGAGTTGTTCAATTTAGCTGCAAAATGTGCTTTTGCTAATGGCGATGTAATCAGCTTGAAACTGTTATCACAGCAAGTTATGAAAAAGGCTTCATCATTTGAGGATACGCTCAACGTTACGTATTTCGTGACCTGTTCTCTGGCATATTCATCAAAGTTACCTGAATCAGTTGAAAAGGGACTTGATATTTTGTCGCAGCTGGGTATTGAACTGCGAGGGTGTGGATCGAGTGTAGAGGATTGCGTACAAGAGACGAAGGATCTACTGTCAGCTCACACTGATTATGAATTATTGAATACCAGGCGAATGACCGACCCAACTAAGATCATGGCAATGAAATTCTTAGGCAAATTGATGGTAGGAATGTCTCAAATTATGCCTAAATCAGTTCCGTATGTGGCGCAACGAATTATTCAACTTTCCCTGGATCATGGCATGAGCCCTGTGTCTCCAGTAGGGTTTGTGCACCTTGGCTCGTATACAGCCAAGCTTGGAGATATCAGCGGAGGGTATAACTACGTGAAACTCGCTCGTTCATTACTAGACAAATTAGGGTCCAGAGAAAACTGCTGGTGGAGCCATCTGTCTTGGTGCACAAGTCATGTCGTACGTTGAACCGCTTCAAGCCACACTGGAATACCATGATGAAGGATACGCTGCTGCAATATCATCTGGTGATATAATCCAAGCCGCAATCAATAGATTGTTTGGTTATCTGTCCTCTTTCTATGCTGGTGTGAATTTACAAACCGTACGAGAAAAAGGTGATGAAGTAATTAGCTTCATGCATGAAAGAAAGATCGTGATATTCATGATACAGACGCAACACACCCGGTATTCTGTGTTTAAATTGATCGGGATAGACGAAGAGCCAAAGTATGTTGCCGCTGAGGAAGAGAACATTCTTGCAACAAACAATAGTGTCAAGACAACACACTACTTTCAGAAGTTATACATCAGCTTTATGTTTCGTTTCTACGACGATACCAAAGACTACGCAGAAAAGTACTTGGCTTGTATCGGCAGAAGCACGTGGGCCAATTTGTTTATCTCACATTCTTTTCATGTATTTTACTTTGGTCTCGTTTCTTTTTGGGCGGCACGAAATTCGAGAGAAGATGGAGAACAATGGTATGAGAGAGGCAACAAATCCAAATTAGCATTGAAAAAGTGGGCAGAAACGTCCCGGTGGACATTTGAGAATAAGTGGTACTTATTGGAGGCAGAGGAATCATTTTGCAACAGCAACTTTGATGACGCGAAAATGTATTACGATAAGGCTATATCATCAGCCAAAGATCACAAGGTAAGATGAAACGACTGAGTATTCTTTGACGTAAGTTTTGTCATGTCGTGTATTCACGTGTTGTCTACTTTCTGTTCTTGTGTTTAGTTCGTGCATGAAGAAGCATTGGCCTGCGAGTTGGCAGCGTACTTTTATTTGGAGATGGGGGAGATCAACAATGCAGCTGAATACTGCTTGCTTGCACATGAAAGGTATCAAACATGGGTAAGTAGCTCCGCTCGCGTTGATTTGAATCGATAATATGTGTCGTATATCTATCTGCTGCTACCGTTGTATATCTGCTGCTAACGTTGTCTTGCGCTTGGTCGACCTTTCACAGGGTGCAATTGGGAAGTGTACAAGTTTGTTCAAGTTCTTTGATGGTACTCTGAACGAACGTGTGGCTTCAAGTCCGGCAATCGCTAATGCTAATGAAGTTCAGTCTGATCTAGCTTCTCTACTGCCACTGCCACATAATAGTCATCAAAATACAGAGTATCGAAAAAGGAGGGCAGGCGATCATTCTTAGGGAATCCAGAGCACTAGCGGGCAGGGGCAGGATTTTAACCACTGCCACTGCCTGCAACTATCTAAGCTTAAGGATCTTTAGTCCTAGCAACATCCCTCTATATCACATCTCATGATTATATCAATACATTCCTCCTTCACTAAATTGCATATTCTAATCAAATTTTTGACTAAGCGAGTCTCTTCATCAATGTTGGAATTTCTTGCAGTCGAAACGGGTTCAACGTCAAGGATATTGCAATTGACCCAACAAAGAGGAGCGTCATGGGGCATATCGCAATTTTTACATCAACGTCATGTGCTCTATGATTTAGATCAACGTATGATGAGAAAACGTTGCAGCTTCGATGATTGCACAAATATCATTGTCAAGAAGGAGGATTTTGCTCGACATGGAGCGAACGTGAAGGGCTAAGTTTGAGTTGTAGATATGAAGGATGCACTAACACTAATCAAGTCCAAAGAAATGGAGTGTGCAAGAGGCAGGGCGCATATCGTACTCCTTATGACAAATCTACTGCATTCATGTAGATCGCGTCTACAACTGCAACTCTTCAAATCAGAGCTGTGCCGCTGCCGGAAACGTCTGCCAATGAAGGGCAAAGCAGACATCCACCAACACCAAGCCCAAGCTAATCACTTTTCAAGTAATGATTATGTCGAGGTCTGGTTGACAAGATCTCATGTGTATGTATTTGTTCTCAATAAAGTTACGACTGCCTAAGGTAATCTCAATTCAGCGAGGCAACGAAGTCATCTGCAATGACCCATCAGCAGGCAAAACTTCAAAGAAGTTGTTTTTAGCACATCGTGCAACATAGCTGAACATTTTAGAAAATTAGTTATTATTTTGCCAAAGTTGTTAGATGGAACAGTGGATGATTATCGATACATGCAAATTCACCATCTCTGTGTTGTATTCATCTGATTCTCTGTCTCTGTTACATTAGATGTGCTCATTTTCATATCTGTCATTGTTGAATTGATAATGGGGTCTGTGTAGCTAGGATACTTTGGACAATTTAGGGAATTTGACCTAGATATGGACTTGCGGCTTGCAGACTTTGCGTTTGGCGACGATGTATGATTGCGTTGCTTAGATCGCGACGATGATCGACCATTAAACCCATTGCGATGATTTTTGTGTCTCGCCTTTGACTGATGCTGATGGGGCGAAGGTGATCGTCTGGAATGGTGGTGGTGATGAGGATCTATGCGATGATGAAGATCTATGCGAAGATGTCGACTTGTTTGAGTGACGAGATGAGTTTGATCGATGAGATTCTGACGATCTTGACCGAGATCGATTCTTTGAAGAGCTCCTCGAGGAATATCTATTGCGAGGACTTCAGCTTCTGTGCTGATTGATGACGACTGTGGTAGCTTTCTCCTGCTGCTTGCTTTGAGCATGGCGACATAAAATTGCCATTGGTTTGTCTCTTGCTTCCATTGGGAAGAAGGATTGTGTAGAGCGGTTTCTCATACACTGCATCTTCTCCAACTTCGAGGATTCGCACAACACACATTTTTGTGTAGCCATCTTCTCCAATGAAGTAGTCCAAATCTTCCAAACATAACCGACTACCAACTCTGTACTCGGCCATGTCTCCAACTTTGAATTTATGTGATCCACTACTGGATGAGAGTAACTTCTTACTCTCATCTAGTTTGTGTTTCAAGCCCGACGCAAATGTCTTCATTTTCTTCATTAGCCTTGCCTTCTTCAATTCATCGCTACTACTATTTGTTGAGGTATGATTGGCGTTGCTGCTCGACCCTGCGATGGATGGACGGCGTCCCGGTCTCTCTCGAGATGACGATAAACATCTTCTACGACCTGTGCTACCATTGTTTGAAGATGGCACACCGGAGTTCTGCTGCTCAGTCGGCGATGATCGGTTGTGACGGAAAGGGCTCATTGATCGTAGTTTGTTGTAAGGTGATTTGTTAGATCTAGAAGCAGCTTCGGCAGCACCTCTGCTATCGTTGGTTGGAGACGGATATCTGCCTCGGACAAATCTGGCAAATGGAGATTTGCTTCGAGATGGCTGCGTTTGCCTTTGCATATTCTCATGCCTTTTCTTCTCGTCATCTGGTCTCTTCTTTGGCTTAGAAGCGGATGCAGAAGAAGGTCTCCTCTGTCTTCTACTTCTACGATCGCCACCTGACTTGGATCTATGCTTCTTACCATCGTCTCTCCTCAGCTGCCTATTATTCTTCCTCCGAACAGAGCTCCTCATTTTGTGTTCCTGCGGAAACAAGACATCCTCCGTTATTCCATCATTACTATCGCTCAGGAGACTAAGTATATCGTGGCTTTCGTCACAGTCAATTACTACTGTAGAATTAGAATCATCTGAAAGTGAATCGTGCGATTGCCTTCTTGTGATGATAGGTGGCAGTGAGTCATCTGACATGAATGGAGGTGGATCTAAGCCTCTTTTGACAACAGGAGGCTCTTTAACTCGTTCCACCGCTGCAGCATTATCGACGTAGGCATCAAAAGTGCTTTTATCGTTATGGGCCGCAATAGCATGAGTGGCGGCGCCTTGATCAGTTGGACTGCTATTGACAGGTGGGTCATCTGCTTTCAAGACACTCAAGACGTCCTGCAGCGTTGCATCGTACAGCTTTTTGTACCTCTCTACATTTTCCTGCGCAGCCTTGTTTTGTACGCTGGGAGATCGTCTTGATGGAGGAGGTGGTGGCGGCGGCGGTATTGTTACTGCCGACATGAGCTCATCAGATTGCAATGATCTGCGTAGAAATTCAGCATCGTAGCTGTCAAAGCTCTTGCTTCGTCTGCTACATCTGCTCGTCAAGCTGCTGCTCGTTTTAAGGCCACTATTCTTTTGAGCATGAAGTCGTTGCACATGCCTCACAGCTACGGTGCGTCCATCGGTGCTTGAACAGTCGCGAGGGTCGAACGACGAGGCCGAACCAAAACGATCGCTATCGGTGAGGGAGAGGTCGGAGATAATATCCGAGTGTTGATTACGGTGAGGTGGCATCGTCGTGTAGTTGTGAGCTATGGATTCATTCTATTGATGTGTCTCCTCTACCTCTAAAAGGTTGAAAATTGGTGGGCTACATTATATTCATTCACAGGAGTAAAAAGGGCTTGTTCGATGGATTTTGTGAGCAGGAGACAAAGACGGTATCTTGGGTGGGCCGGTACTAATTTCTCTCGTTTGTGGTGTTCGGCATTCAAAATCGATGGTGCGGGGGTCTCAGCGGTAACAAATTTTGCAGCGATAGTTAGATCGCCAATTACAGCATCTCTTGTGTTCTTGAATAATATGTAAATCTTACCAAAGAATTGTGACGCGGCAGCGGCAAGCTTCGTGCTTCATGGCTTAACTTGAAACCTATGTTTGTAAGAAACAAGAAACAAGAGATAGGAGAGGCTGGTAGGTATCTATGTATGGAAGTGGGTAGGTGTTAGCTACTTACTCGGATGTGGACAGATGAAACTTGTTACTGTTGTATTAGCTGCATTTATTCTGTGTTATGAGTTCCCTCAGGGCCAGGGCGGTAGTAGCCCTTTCGTGCCAATCTGTCTAGTGTTTGTTGCTCCAAGTTGGTCCTGATTCTGTTTTCGAAGTCAATAAGGCTTTCTGGAACGTTGAAAACTCGCTCCAAGTCAAGTGGCTTTGTCAGAAAGAGCCCTTTGCGGGTTCGTACCCTAGACAGGACAACGTAAACCCAATTAGCACATCTATAGTCCCACTCACTGACAATAAGTGTATCCTTGGACATACCCTGCAGCTTATGCCCAGTTGTTGCCACATTGGAGTTGACGGGGATTTGGGTCACTGTGGCATTTCCAACTTTGAAGTTGTTCTCGGTGGTTAGCCCTTTGACAATGTTGAAAGTGATGGTAGCGGTGAACTTCTGGGGGGCAAGCCTGAATCGTTTCGCTTTCCCTTTGGGTGGGTCTGGGAAGTGTTCAAATTCCACCCAGGCAACGTCATCTATAGAGACCGTCCAGACTTTCTTACCTTCCCAATTCTTCCACCTACGTCTTTTTCCGTTCTTGAGTTTGACGTTGATGCATTTGCAAAGTGTTCCATTGCCCCGACCTTTGCTGAGGTCGTCATTAGTTATGCACATGTGGTGCGATCCGTGATATAATCGTAGGACGGGGTCAAGTTTTGCACCCTTGGTTTTGAAGTCAGTCGATTTGATGTCATTGTCGCCCAGTTCTGTAGTGATGATGTCGTGCAGAGCTTGAGAGATTTTCCTTTTCTTTCCGTTCTTTGAGTTCCGCTTTCGTTTTTTAGTCTTTCCTCCTTTGCTTTCTCCTGATGTGCTAGCTTCTTTTTTGTTCGAGGAGGTAAATGAAGCTTCTATCATGAGGGTGTGGTCCGGGGGATCTTCGTCGCTGTCTACGTCAGGATGAGTGCTGAGGATGTGTTGTTGGAAGTGTCCTGCAATTACACCATTTCGCTGCTTATTGGTGCCACACGCGTAGGCGTGTTGGCACTTGCCCGATGGCAAATCCATTGGCGATCGCATGTTTTGGGGGGTTGTCACTCCTCTTATTCTTCATCGAGTTGTAGCAGTTGAAGCATGTGCTGTAGTGTACATCACCTGTACTAGCATTGGTTGTCTTTGTCGCTCGCGGAGATAGTAACAACCCCTCTAATCCCTTGACTTCGTACTGCTTGATCAGCTCCGCATGTAGTTCCATGTCGTAAAAAGAGTTATATTCCTCAATGCTGAACTTTGATTTTGTGGCCATTACTGCCTCCTTGTCAACTTTGTGCACTGTCTCACATCCAAATATGACTCTATCGCAGATGAGGCATACAGGAAGACAAAACGCATCCACTCTCCCTTCCACCTGCATGGATTTCTGATCGCATTTGATGGCATGCTTCAACGATTCTCTGATCTCAATTGGAAGCTCGATGTCTGCTTGGTTAGATGTAGATGTAGATCTAGTACTACGATTACAGAACTGCTCATTGCGGACCTTTTGGGCACTTGCTGATTTCTGTTGGATGTACTCAAGTTTCCTCTGAGCAGGAGAGTATGTAGTTTTGTGTTGGAGCTTCCTCCGAGCGGGGGAGTAGTAACGTTTCCTTTGAGCTGGAGAGTATGTTGCGCTGTGTTGGAGTTTCCTCTGAGCTGGGGAATACTTAGCTTTGTGTTGAGCTGGGGAATACTTAGCTTTGATAGAATCCCTTTTTTGTCGGTAGTTTTGTTTGTTGATTTCTTTTCTTGACTTCATCTCCGAGGTAAGTCGTAGGGAGTATGTTTACAAAGATGGCTCGCTGAAAAAATATTAGATGATCGATTGAGTAGAGCTCGAGCATGTCGTGGGATGTGTCGGGCGATTTGATCAAGAGTTTGTGGTGAGTCAGTAGTACTGAAGATGAAGACGACTTTTTTGATGTGATAATATTGGCTTTCTAAAATTTATGAGCTCGAGCTTGAGGAGGAGGTTTCTCTTCACATGATGCAACTGTCTAATGTACGTTAAGCCCATCTGTCTAATGTACGCTAAGCCATAACAACTGTCCAATGTACGCTAAGCCATAACAACTGTCTAATGACGCGAAGCCATAACAACTGTCCAATGTACATTAAAAGCCGTGCCACTCACATTACTGTCACTCTAGTGTACGTTCAGCCATACCTGCTTTCCTGTAAATGTCATACCACTCTCTCTGCTCCCTGCCCCTCTTCTGCTCACGATGTACCCTTACAATACCCTTACATGCTATGTACTAGTCTGAAAAACAACACAACAAGATGCAAAATTCCAGCGCCGCCACCTCTTACCTCAACTCAAAGAACACTACAGCCCTCACTTCTCCGAAGTAGTTTTTGTTTGTTGATTTCTTTTCTTGACTTCATCTCCGAGGTAAGTCGTAGGGAGTATGTTTACAAAGATGGCTCGCTGAAAAAATATTAGATGATCGATTGAGTAGAGCTCGAGCATGTCGTGGGATGTGTCGGGCGATTTGATCAAGAGTTTGTGGTGAGTCAGTAGTACTGAAGATGAAGACGACTTTTTTGATGTGATAATATTGGCTTTCTAAAATTTATGAGCTCGAGCTTGAGGAGGAGGTTTCTCTTCACATGATGCAACTGTCTAATGTACGTTAAGCCCATCTGTCTAATGTATGCTAAGCCATAACAACTGTCCAATGTACGCTAAGCCATAACAACTGTCTAATGACGCGAAGCCATAACAACTGTCCAATGTACATTAAAAGCCATGCCACTCACATTACTGTCACTCTAGTGTACGTTCAGCCATACCTGCTTTCCTGTAAATGTCATACCACTCTCTCTGCTCCCTGCCCCTCTTCTGCTCACGGTGTACCCTTACAATACCCTTACATGCTATGTACTAGTCTGAAAAACAACACAACAAGATGCAAAATTCCAGCGCCGCCACCTCCAAGGGTTAATATCAATAATAAGGGTATCTTTCGAAATCAAACAAGGGGTGCCCTCTTTTCTTTCTAGATAATCCTCATGATAATTCACACTTTAAGAGGGCTCCCCCCTTTCACCTTCATGGCATGTTGTTCATCAGCACACATCTGAAAAAGATCTCCACCATGGCGGTCCTAGTAGTAAAAATGAGGTCACTAACTAAGGCTCCTTAATTCCGCATGTTCACTAGGCGGGCCGCCTACCATGGTATAGAAGCATGAATCCGCCGGTACGCGGAATTTAGGAGCCTTAGTTATTGTGAATTTGATGTCAACAACCCACATGATGCCGAGTTTTCCGGCAGTCATCATCAATATTCAAAGGAGAAGCAAATTAGTGATACACACCTCCGCCACCGTTTCAAATGTTGAATATTAACAATACAGCATTTGTGTCAGATTACTCTCTTTCCGCACCCAACGCAGAGCCAAAGCAATCCAATCCGTGAGAAGTTCTGCCAACATCAAACCAAGCATTACGCAAGCAGCATGTGATTTGCCGAGATTGCCTGGGAGGTGGATATCACACAGTTGATCGAATTTGTTTGATTTGTAGAAGCCATGCGCCATCGCCTCAAAAGATGTGCTCTTATCACGCCTTTTCCTCATGCACTCCGCAGCAAGCCGCAACAATTGGTCCTGTATTGCTCTACATCCCTCGTTGAACATATCTGAGCCAGCTTCAGTCCGAGTCAAACGAATTAACTCGTCAAACCATCGACCTACATCATTGTCAAGGCAGAGTCGAACCCATTGTTGAAAAGTGTCTAGTTCAGACAACCGAGCCATGTACCCGTAGGGGAGCTTCGTTCGTGTGAGACATCGCAACACTTCCAGCTCTTGATTGGTTGAGTCTGGCAACGACGCATCTTCGGCACTTATGGAGAATCTATCTGTAGGAATGGTGGAGCCTTTGTCTCTATTTTTGCGGTATTGAGAGATGGCGACGTCCTTCCTCTTCTCTCGTACCTTTTGGTTATCGATGAGTTCACGTATTCCAACGTCCTTACCACTGCTAATAGCTCCGACATCATCACCGGAATACATTTTGTTGTTGCTCAGCGCTTTATGTGCATTAATCAATTGTCGATTTTTGATGTATGCCAAATAGCGTGGAGCGTCATCCTGGCCTGACATCCGCACGAGAGAGAACCAAGCCTCGATAACACTTGAGTTGGAGTGTGCAGGAGAGATTGCATTGAACTCTAAAAAAGTGTGATGTACATAAAGGTGGTATAATAAGGTGAAATAAAACAAACTACAGTACCCCTTTCTACATAGAGTCTGATGAACAACATGCGACATTTTTTTCTTTCAGTAGAATACCCTTAAGATACATATTAACCCTTGGCCACCTCTTACCTCAACTCAAAGAACACTACAGCCCTCACTTCTCCGAAGCTTGGATACAGGCTACCATCAGCTTGTAGGAGAGAAAGTGTAATAATGGCATCAATCAAGTGTAATTGTGGAAAAGTGGAACTCAAATTCCCAACCTACGCTCCCAGAGTCAGCACGGAATGCTGCTGCAATAATTGCAAGGAGCGCCTCGAGTATCTTGCTCGATTGGGTGGACCGAGCGTCCCCGATGCACCATTTGTTGCATCCAAATGGCCAAATTGCGTCGAGATCATATCTGGGGGAAATCTGCTTTTTGCATATAAGCTGAATCCTACTACCCAATTTTGCAACATGGCAAGTTCTTGCTGCCACACATTTCTTCTTGGGAGGCATTCCGAATATGATGGCAACTGCGTTACAGCACAAGGAGAAGCAGCAACATATTCCAATCTAGCAGAAGGATCAATCAAGCCATATGCTCGGTTTTTCAGCAATCAATGGTCTCCAGAGCGAATACAAAAATGTGAACGGAAGCTGATTGGAATATGGGTAGATGAATCTACTGGGGAAATTGTTGGTGAAGAAGGATACAAAGATTTGTTCGAGGCGCATATTGAGAGCATTAGCCGTCTACTACCATCAGATGCAGTTGGGGTAAAGTTTGACGACATATTGGAGAAATTGGGCAGAGATAATATCATTATCGTATCCGACGAAAAGAAGTCATGACTAAGGTGAGGGGTTAGTGATTTATTGGCACAAGTTCTCAACGTAATGATGTTGAATGCTCGTATGATTCCTTACATTTAATCCGTGGCAAAGAATAATTACTGATCAACACACATCTCCTTATCTTGAGATTTGGTCCATGCAACACATTTCTTCTTCACCATTGCCTCCTCTCTCCTCTATCCTCTCCACCAACGAACTGCATACTGCAAACTGCAACATCAATACTATTACCTCAATGCCAGTCCACACCACACAATTCCAACCACCAACGCAAGGAAACTACTAGCAACACTCAAATCTCTCGGTAAGTCCGGTCGATCCAACTTCCCGGCAGCCCGTCTAGTACCCTCTCCAATAATCGTCGTTGCCAAGGCCATGGCAGCCATCGTTCCAAGGGCATAACTCAAAAGGAACGTCAAGGATCCTCTCCATGTGGCTATGGCAACTGCAGGAGCAAGAGATGGAGCACCATCCCATGAGAATCCATGGAGGATACCATTGAATAACACGGCACGCTTGGCATCTGACACGGGTGCCGCCGCAGCCGATAGGGATTGCGGAGATGAGGATGATCCTTCTCCTCCTTCACCAACAATATCACATCCACTATCCTCAGGAGCCTCCCACTCCTTCGCTTCCTTGATACCCAACAATCCAATCACAATCAAACTAACACCAATCGCCAATTCCATGAATGATCCAGCATGATGCAACAAATCAAAGTTGCCACCGCCCGCTCCAGCTCCAATCCCTGCAAACCGTACTCCCTTTTTGAACATAAAGCCCGCCATACCCAACAACGTGGCACTAACTCCATGACCAAGTCCCCACACGGCACCGACACGTATGGCACGGTACCAGGGTAATCCACAACAACGTGGGATAAGCGCGGCAAGATGATCGGGACCGGCAATGGCATGTAGTGATCCTGCAAAGATGCCACCTGTAATGGTTGCTGTTAGTGCTGAAAGTGCCATGGCAATGTTATTTATTGGTGGGGCGAATGTTGTAATGAGTTTGGTGGATGTGGTGAATGGGTTGGGGAGTGCTTGGAGTGAAGTGGTGGTGTGTTGTTCTAGCGGTAGTGGCAGATTGTTGATAGTTGTGTTCAAATGTTCGAATGATGTTGTATAGAAGATGGTGATAATAGCATACTGTTCGTTGATTTGATAGTCACAGGCTGTGGTGCAAATGCTTTCGTGTGTGTCGTCGTCGCGGGTGCAAAGGCTTGAGTGGTGCCATTAGTGAGAAGAATGGATAGCATGGCGATGGCAACTCTTCGCTTGCGCGATTGGATGTTTGAGTTGTGGCGATGTCGACGTCATGGCTGCACTTAGTATATTTTGTGCTGTATAATAATCGATTGACTGCTGTCAGATGGATTTGCTTACAAAGAAGACGCGTCTTTGATTCTGAAGTATTTCATAAACGAGGGACGTCGAAACGTTAGTTAGGTTGAACATACTTGATGGCAAGAGGAATAGATCCATCATGAAGCTGTCGAGATGCGTAGATTATCACAGTTTGTGACGAAGATGAGCAAAATCACTGCGGTCGCCGCCGCCTTATAGTCTGCAAGCCTCATTGCTAGTGCTATTCAATGTATATATTTGCTATCTGATGCAGCGATTGCATAGACGATCCCAACACAAATCAATCGACCGGGGCTCGGCGATCTCGGTGAATTTAGAAATTGGTGAAGCATCCGGCTTTGATGTGACAGCAAGAGCAAATGTCGTATTGCACCCATCAAAGATCCATCGAAGCAAGATGAGCATAAGATGATGATGTCTTCTGCCGTATCTTGCTTCCAGTGCTCCTATGAAGACGATGAGTGGCGTTTTAGAAAGCTCTCATCAAGCTCTATCGATTAGGCGTATAATCAGCCTGATTGGACGACTATTTACAGATCATTCAGGTTAGAAAGGGGGTTACTTTGTGCATAACTCGGTCAAACAAGAGTCACATCCAAATTGCACATCAGATGTCAATCCGACCAAAATAATGAATTGTATACCATTCGAAAGCTCTCTTGAAGCTCTATCGATTAGTACCATCTTTACGCAACAATAAAATGATGATAGATACGACGAAGATCCCCAAAAGCGACCGCCTTAATGCAGCGAGGACATGACAATCAGGTGCATCGAGATCCAACAAGACACTTCCACTTGATGCAATAAGATCTACAATATAATCGCAGCTTCGCCCAAGGGCTCGCCCAAGACTAAGAACGCTTCGCTGAATACACTTGTAAACGAACAGCATAAGATGAAATTCAGGTGCAGTAAATGTATAAACGCAGCTCGGCCTCCCTATCGGTCGCCCTCGCATAATACACTTTGCATTGAAGCGGTATCGTCCAACAATAGTTACGTCGAGGATCCAAAGATGATTGCTGGCGGCGGTGGTGTTGCATTACATCATCACCTCTACTCCTCCTCCTCCTCACCGCCGATGAAGAATGGATTGCATCATCATCATCATCCACTCCTCCTCCTCCTCCACTCACCACCGCCAACATCATCATCATCATCATCAACCCATCATCATCGGCGGTGGAGGAGTGGATGATGATGATGGTTACTAGTAGCCACCGCCGATGATGATGGGTTGATGATTGGAGTTTGGAGTGGATGATGATGATGATGATGATGATGATGAATCCATTGTTGGCGGTGGCTACTAGTCTTCCTCGTCCACTCCTCCTCCTTCCCACCGCCAATCCACAAACGAATCCACATCCATTCATCATCATCATCATCATCGGCGGTGTTGGAGGAGGAGGAGTTGTCGCCACACCGCCGATGGTGATGACAAGTCGAGCGAAGCGAGACAGTGGTAGGATGATAGTCAGACTCCACCGCCTTCTAATACATTGAGCGAGTGAGCCGAAGGCGAAGGAGCTGTCTTGATGAATGATGAATGGTAATGTTGACGGCGGCGGCGCAGTTATTGAAGCGAGTGAGCCGTCAGGCGAAGGAGCAGTCGTTATTGTCGTTATTGCTGATAAAGATGGAAACAGTGTTGACGGCAGTGGAGGTCAATGTGTCGATTCCCTTCTCTTTTGTCAAAATCCGGATTTTGACTTGGATGCTGGGCTTCAAAATCGGATTCTAACCCCCTCTCGAGTTGAGATGATTGCCAAAGGATCGATATTACGTCTCGAAACTACAACTAATCGATAGAGCTTGCTCTCAGCTTTCCAAAACGCCACTCATCGACTTCCTACTACTATTACGAGCTGAGATATAAAGGATTGGGTGAATTTGTAGTGCAAGAGTAGTGCCAGAGTAGTTCGTGGGTTTGAATGATGGTCAAGTGAATCCGGGGATTGGAGCTATTCCAACAAAGGGCGCGTGTATCGTATTCTCCATTGAATTAGCTTTCAAATGAGCCACTATTCGTCTTCCAACGACTACTACAAGCCAAGATATCAGGGGAGACGTGACTTGGGATCGTCCTCAAGTTCATATTGAGTATAGAATAACTTAATCAACTTGAATATGTTGAATGCTCGTATGATTCCTTACATTTAATTTGAGAGGCAAAGAATAATTACTGATCAACACACATCTCCTTATCTTGAGATTTGGTCCATGCAACACATTTCTTCTTCACCATTGCCTCCTCTCTCCTCTATCTCTCCACCAACGAACTGCATACTGCAACATCAATACTATTTACCTCAATGCCAGTCCACACCACACAATTCCAACCACCAACGCAAGGAAACTACTAGCAACACTCAAATCTCTCGGTAAGTCCGGTCGATCCAACTTCCCGGCAGCCCGTCTAGTACCCTCTCCAATAATCGTCGTTGCCAAGGCCATGGCAGCCATCGTTCCAAGGGCATAACTCAAAAGGAACGTCAAGGATCCTCTCCATGTGGCTATGGCAACTGCAGGAGCAAGAGATGGAGCACCATCCCATGAGAATCCATGGAGGATACCATTGAATAACACGGCACGCTTGGCATCCGACACGGGTGCCGCCGCAGCCGATAGGGATTGCGGAGATGAGGATGATCCTTCTCCTCCTTCACCAACAATATCACATACCACTATCCTCAGGAGCCTCCCACTCCTTCGCTTCCTTGATACCCAACAATCCAATCACAATCAAACTAACACCAATCGCCAATTCCATGAATGATCCAGCATGATGCAACAAATCAAAGTTGCCACCCCCGGCTCCAGCTCCAATCCCTGCAAACCGTACTCCCTTTTTGAACATAAAGCCCGCCATACCCAACAACGTGGCACTAACTCCATGACCAAGGCCCCACACGGCCCCGACACGTATGGCACGGTACCAGGGTAATCCACAACAACGTGGGATAAGCGCGGCAAGATGATCGGGACCGGCAATGGCATGTAGTGATCCTGCAAAGATGCCACCTGTAATGGTTGCTGTTAGTGCTGAGAGTGCCATGGCAATGTTATTTATTGGTGGGGCGAATGCTGTAATGAGTTTGGTGGATGTGGTGAATGGGTTGGGGAGTGCTTGGAGTGAAGTGGTGGTTGTTCTAGCGGTAGTGGCAGATTGTTGATAGTTGTGTTCAAATGTCGAATGATGTTGTATAGAAGATGGTGATAATAGCATACTGTTCGTTGATTTGATAGTCACAGGCTGTGGTGCAAATGCTTTCGTGTGTGTCGTCGTCATGGGCGCAAAGGCTTGAGTGGTGCCATCATTAGTGAGAAGAATGGATAGCATGGCGATGGCAACTCTTCGCTTGCGCGATTGATGATGTTTGAGTTGTGGTGATGTCGACGTCATGGCTGCACTTAGTATATTTTGTGCTGTATAATAATCGATTGACTGCTGTCAGATGGATTTGCTTACAAAGAAGACGCGTCTTTGATTCTGAAGTATTTCATAAACGAGGGACGTCGAAACGTTAGTTAGGTTGAACATACTTGATGGCAAGAGGAATAGATCCATCATGAAGCTGTCGAGATGCGTAGATTATCGCAGTTTGTGACGAAGGAGCAAAATCACTGTGGTCGCCTCCGACACATAGTCTGCAAGCCTTATTGCTGGTGTTATTCAATGTATATATTTGCCATCTGATAGCAGCGATTGCATAGACGATCCCAGCACAAATCAATTGACCGGGGAAGCATCGTCACAACTCACCTGATGTTTGGATATATGATGCTTTTTTTATGCTCTCAAGGAACAATTCTGTGTACAAACTTGAATGTGCTGCCTGTCTCCAGATAGTTAATACTCTGAGCAGCAGCAGCCACTGTAATAATAGATCCTAATAGATAAAGAGAGCTAACGATAGTAACGATAGTCACCATGTCGCATCCTGTCAAAGAGTCGAGGTTTCAAGAGGAACGAAGGTCAAAAAGTCTGTCCGCTTCACCACCAAGTTACACGTTTCAGTTCATCGAGTGGACTCTTCGTGGAGGTTGAAGCTTCGATCTCACCGAAAGTGCTGTCTGCTTCTTCTTCTTTTTGCAATGCATGCAATCAACTTCGAATCTATTCAATCGGTTGAATTCAATAGAAAGATATCAATCAGTGTTCGCGTTTGTCAGTCACGTCGTGTATTGTTGATATTGGCAGTGAGAAGAATCATTATAGTGTAGCAACACAATAGAACAATAACAATGAAGCTCAGTTCGGCCTTGCTATTCGCCATTTCGGCAGTTACCGCAAAGGGATTTGCTCCCATTGCAACTGTTCCTACTTCTCGCACGAGCAGGTAAGAATAGTTCAATTGGAAATATAAAAACGAGAGCCAATCGATGATGCTCTCCATGATGTACAAATCTTTGCTCACTCATCTTATATACACATAAAACAGTCTCAAAGGAACAGCCTCACCAACCGTCGAGAAGGAGTCATTCCAACGCTCTCTTCTTGCCGCACAACTTGCCAATAAAAAGACGAATGGAAAGAAGGCAGAGGATGCTCCTCCGGTTAATATTGGATGGGATTCACACAAGCCTGTGGTGAGTTCAATTGATGATGATTACATGTTATGTGTTCGGAGATGCAGAAATTTGTATTCTGAATGAAAATCAATATTATTACATGTTTATTCTTCTTAATGCATCCACTCATATCTTATTAACATAATCATTATGAATAATAATACAATCAACCAAATCTCTCTATCTCTCCAACAGGACAAAGCACCCGACTCCCTCGTCCGTCCCGGAGACGGCCCCGACGGAAACTACCCCATGCGCGCACGCTTCGAACAAATGATCCGCGAGGCACAAATTTCCATTACCGACGCCATTGAAAAGATCGACGGCAAGGCCAAATTCCAAGAAGATTCATGGATCCGTGCCAACGGTGGAGGGGGTATGTCACGTGTACTCAAAGATGGTGCCGTGTTTGAAAAGGCAGGTGTCAATCTTTCCGTGGTGTATGGATCCATGCCCCAGGAGGCATTGCAGGCGGCTACCGAACGTGGTGTGGATAGGGCCAAGGGTATGGCACCGGGGGAACGTGTTCCCTTCTTTGCTTGTGGGCTTTCCTGTGTGATGCACCCACGCAATCCTCATTGTCCTACCATGCATTTCAACTACCGTTACTTTGAGACTGATGGAGGTGTTTGGTGGTTTGGAGGTGGAACCGATATCACTCCTGCATACCTCAATGAAGATGATATGAGGCATTTCCATGGAACATACAAGGAGGTCTGTGATCGTCACGATCCAGAATTCTACCCCAAATTCAAAGCGTGGGCCGATAAGTACTTTGTTATTTCTCACCGTAATGAAACTCGTGGACTTGGTGGTATCTTCTTCGATGACTTGAATGATCGTGAGCCAGAGAAGTTGTTCGAATTTGCCAAGGATGCCGTCAACTCTGTCGTGCCCGCCTATGGTCCTATTATTGAAGCACATAAAGATGATCCATTCACAGAACAGCAGAAGCAGTGGCAACTAATGCGTCGTGGAAGATATGTGGAGTTCAACCTTGTCTATGATCGTGGAACAGTGTTCGGCCTCAAGACTGGTGGTAGAATTGAGAGTATTTTGATGAGTTTGCCAGAGACTGCGAGATGGGAGTATGATCACCACCCTGAGCCTGGTAGCCCCGAAGCTGATATAATGGATGCTTTCAAGCATGCTCGTGAGTGGGTATAAATTCGCTTCGCTATATATATATAATATATAGAGCTGTTGGATTGAGTTGTGTTTGATGTTATAGGGCAACTCTCTTTTGGTTATAGTGCATACTTTATCATCTAATGATTTACGTAAGTAATTTGTACACAAGCGATGCAAACTTTGAGTAATTGTACGACCAGGCTTAGTGAGTTTCACAACTTCTCCCCAAAGTCATAGAAGGCAATGCAAATATCAATCGGATATTGTCGTGGTTAGGGTTAGGGTGAGTTTGTCGTTCACTTCTTCGATAACTTGGCAGAGGATCACCTGTGGAGGAATGTTGAAGCTGTGGCAGTGCGCTGATGAGGAAGAGTTGCAGTCGTTTCATCAAAAGCAAACGCAGTAGTATGATGGTTGCGATACGCCCCGTGCGTCTTGCACACTCCTCTCATTGGACACGATTTGTGCATCCCACGCTGCTGCATAGTTTGTGCTTTGCTCCATCATGCGTAATGCAAACTCCTCCTTGCTGGGCCCTTTTTGTGCATCCTTCACTGCAGCATCGTTTGATCTTTGCTCCGTGTCTGACGCACACTCTGTTTTTGACTTGATTCGAGCATCCCTTCCTGCTGACATCGTCAAGAATGGATACTCAAGGCAATACGGGAAGGAAATTATCCTGAAGTTTAGATAGTTATAGGCAGTGGTTAAGATCCTGCCCGCTAGTGCTCTGGATTCCCTGAAGAATGATCGCCTGCCCTCCTTTTTCGATACTCTGTATTTTGATGACTATTCTGTGGCAGTAGAGAAGCTAGATCAGACTGAACTTCATTAGCATTAGCGATTGCCGGACTTGAAGCCACACGTTCGTTCAGAGTACCATCAAAGAACTTGAACAAACTTGTACACTTCCCAATTGCACCCTGTGAGGAGGTCGATCAAGCAAGACAACGTTAGCAGCAGATATACAACGGTAGCAGCAGATATACGACACATATTATCGATTCAAATCAACGTGAGCGGAGCTACTTACCCATGTTTGATACCTTTCATGTGCAAGTAAGCAGTATTCAGCTGCATTATTGACCTCCCCTATCTCCAAATAAAAGTACGCTGCCAACTCGCAGGCCAATGCTTCTTCATGCACGAACTAAATACAAGAACAGAAAGTAGACAACATGTGAATACACGACATGACAAAACTTACGTCAAAGAATACTCAGTCGTTTCATCTTACCTTGTGATCTTTGGCTGATGATATAGCCTTCTCGTAATACATTTTAGCGTCATCAAAGTTGCTGTTGCAAAATGATTCCTCTGCCTCCAATAAGTACCATTTGTTCTCAAATGTCCACCGGGACGTTTCTGCCCACTTTTTCAATGCTAATTTGGATTTGTTGCCTCTCTCGTACCATTGTACTCCATCTTTTCTCGACTTTCGTGCCGCCCAGAAGGATATTAGACCAATGTAAAATACCTGAAAAGAATGTGAGATAAACAAATTGGCCCACGTGCTTCTGCCGATACAAGCCAAGTACTTTTCTGCGTAGTCTTTGGTATCGTCGTAGAAACGAAACATAAAGCTGATGAATAACTTCTGAAAGTAGTGTGTCGTCTTGACACTATTGTTTGTTGCAAGAATGTTCTCTTCCTCAGCGGCAACATACTTTGGCTCTTCGTCTATCCCGATCAATTTAAACACAGAATACTGGACTTGTTGCGTCTGTATCATGAATATCACGATCTTTCTTTCATGCATGAAGCTAATTACTTCATCACCTTTTTCTCGTACGGTTTGTAAATTCACACCAGCATAGAAAGAGGACAGATAACCAAACAATCTATTGATTGCGGCTTGGATTATATCACCAGATGATATTGCAGCAGCGTATCCTTCATCATGGTATTCCAGTGTGGCTTGAAGCGGTTCAACGTACGACATGACTTGTGCACCAAGACAGATGGCTCCACCAGCAGTTTCTCTGGACCCTAATTTGTCTAGTAATGAACGAGCGAGTTTCACGTAGTTATACCCTCCGCTGATATCTCCAAGCTTGGCTGTATACGAGCCAAGGTGCACAAACCCTACTGGAGACACAGGGCTCATGCCATGATCCAGGGAAAGTTGAATAATTCGTTGCGCCACATACGGAACTGATTTAGGCATAATTTGAGACATTCCTACCATCAATTTGCCTAAGAATTTCATTGCCATGATCTTAGTTGGGTCGGTCATTCGCCTGGTATTCAATAATTCATCATCAGTGTGAGCTGACAGTAGATCCTTCGTCTCTTGTACGCAATCCTCTACACTCGATCCACACCCTCGCAGTTCAATACCCAGCCGCGACAAAATATCAAGTCCCTTTTCAACTGATTCAGGTAACTTTGATGAATATGCCAGAGAACAGGTCACGAAATATGTAACGTTGAGCGTATCCTCAAATGATAATGCCTTTTCCATAACTTGCTGTGATAACAGTTTCAAGCTGATTACATCGCCATTAGCAAAAGCACATTTTGCAGCTAAATTGAACAACTCTAAACTCAGCGTGTAGTGCTCCTCCCAGTGCTTCTTCCGCAGAAACGTTATCCCGTGATCGAAATATGAGTAAGCTACTTCAAAATGTGACATGTCCATTGCCTTCTTCCCGGCCCTCAGATTGAGATTAGCAATGATGGCATTTTGACCCTTCTCTTCAACGGCTTCAGGACCCGCTAAATTGAATTGAGTCGCTGCAGTGAAAATATAGTCGTCCTCTTCAGCCTCCAAAGGGGCTAAAGCCAAACCATAGCTGAAATGAAATTTGCATCGATCCAGGGAATTCATCATGTTGTAAGCAGCCTCTTGGATGCGGTCGTGACTGAAACGATAATGATCATCTATCTTGTCGAGTAATCCTTCGGCGACAGCTGTATCAATGCCATCAAGTAAGGCTCTGTCGAGAGCCCCCTCGAGTTTTTTGACGAAAGAACTGTCTACCGATGCTCCAAAACACGACAAAATTCTCAATACTGATTTCACATCATAGGGTAATGATATGATCGTATGCATCAGAAACTCGGCCACATCGTCGGGCAGCTTTTGGCATAAGATCCTCTCTTTGTCCCACTCCCACCGTCGCCTTCGCAAGCTTGGGCGCAGAAGGCCGTCCTTGCTCAGCGAAGTCAACAGTCGAGTGACGAAGAGTGGATTCCCCTTCGTCTTGTGGTATATTATACTCGACAAAGCCCGTGTAAGACGAGGCGATAGGCACAAAGTTTCTGAGACCATCGTATTCAACGTCTCCTCGCCCATGCAGCCAAGTTTGATGTTGGCTGATGGAATTACTCCATCGTCAATCTCTCCTTCGCGGTAGCATCCTAAGAAGAAAAAATGTGTGTCTTGAGATGTGAGGCTACCAGCGAGTAAAAGTTGGTTCACAGCTGCGATAGATGCTGAATCTGCCCACTGCAAGTCATCGAGAAATAAAGTTACAGGGGCAGCAAATGAATTGGATATCACTTGCACAAATTGACACAGCAGCCATTGAAGTCGCTTCTGGGCGTTGACGTGGTCTTCATCGTGATCGATGCAACTCATTTCCAGACTTAGAACATTTGCCAAGTTGGGTATGATCTTGGTCAAGTAATAGGCATCCCTTCCCATCACGCAATCCACCTGTTGGGCCAACTTCTGCTTCACTGAAACAAGTTCACGATTGCGCACCAGAAAATCACAAAACTCGTTGAATGCCGACGCCAATGCACTGAATGGTTTGCCCTGTTGCAGTTGATCAAACTTCCCAGATATAAGGATTCCGCCGCTTGAAATAACATACTTCCCCGCCTCAACCGCCAATAGCGACTTTCCCGTTCCGGAGGCGCCGGATATTGTCACCGACTCGCTTTCACCTAGCGCTGACCGCCGGTAGGCATCAATAATAATCGATAGCTCGGCTTCTCTTCCGAATAGAGTGTCACCAAACAGCAACCCAGCCGTTGATAAGCTCCCCATATCCTGATCGTAGAGATAGATTGAGGGTTTATCCAGCATGAGCTGCAAATCATCCCTCACATCTGAAATGTCACGATACGCATCCTCTCCCATAAGTCTGCCATCCGCAATATCCAGCATATTTGCAATCAATTCACACAGAGGCCCCGGTACCCCCCTTGCCTTCAGCGGCTCTACCGACACAGAATACATAATGTTATCATTATTTCTCGATTCTTTCTTTCTTGGATTTTGACCCTGCAGAAAACCATCAATGTTTATTATTTCCCCAAATTTCATTGTCATTGTATTCGTCTTGGTATTCGTGGTATTCATCTTGAAGATCATTAAATTCAAGAAGTTCGCCGCCATGAATACCAACTCCAGTGAAGGCTTCTATATCAATAGTTCCGCCGCCATGATCAAAAGGGAGGGGGTCCAAGGACTCCAACAATTCTTCGGTACCTGTCTGACCCTGAGACTCATCAGGACGCTCCAGCTCAGCAGGCCGTACGCCCGAGAATAATTCATAAAAGACAATTCCGAGAGAATATAATATTCCATTAGCTCGTGCTGCTTGTCCCGAATTATTACTATCTGCCGTATTGAACAATAAAGATGATGGCAATATTTCAACTCGAATGTTATTGCTGACGTCACAACCCACCGCTCTCTCGCCCGATGACAGTGACAGTGGTGAAGATCCATCTGTAATGACTATAATACTATCTATCCAATCTGAGCCCGGCATAGGCGATTGGCCACCCTCTTCAACCGCTTTGCAAATCTGATCAGCGAGAGAGGTGGCAATTTGCAGAACTGGAAATAAGTAATCATCGGGCAATTCTGTAATCGTGGAATTACTCGATGGCTGCTGCTGTTTACCACCGAATATATTATTGAAGCGGCGGATCCACTGTGAGAGTGACTTGCGCATAATATCGAAAATAATATCGAAAGTGCTTTTTGTCTCACTATTTTTTTGAAGGGGGGTTGTAAATGCCTTCAATGATATAGAGAGTCGTAAATCCTCAAGCTACAAGATAGAATTTTTTCCACAGATGATAATGCTATAAGTTGTATGTCGAAGTCGAAAGTGCTTCTTTTTGTCCTACTATTATTTGATATTATGTCGGAGAGTGTAGAGGACAGCTAGTCAATATGGCTACAGCGATAGAGAAGTACATACATGTTGCTTGTTCACTCTGAGACAGCAGAGCAGTTTGTGAATTGTGAGCAGAAGATTGTGTAAAACTGTTCAGCTGTGCAGTCATTGCGTGCGGTAGCAGAAGACTTCTTTTCTACTAGTTCCTACACATGTAGGTGAACTAATCTAGAGCTATGTAGAGTGCAATGAGTGGGTGCAGTCGTCTCATCGGGCTGATCTGACAATTGTTGTTTCATGCCTTCTGCACACTTCTCCTCATTGGCTTGGTTCGTGCATCCTTCATAGTTGCATAGTTTGACCTTTGCTCCATATGCACACTCCTCCTTGGCGTTGGACGTGAACATGATTAGTAAATCATCATCATTCATTGTACCTTGACCTTGCGGCTTGCATTTCATCTTCGACTTTGCCCCATGCCTCAAGCCTCACCCACACTCCTCCGATAACACTCCATATGTGCATCCCTCGCTGCTGCATCGTTTGATTTTTGCTCCATACCTATGCAGACTCCTACTCCTCCTATCTTGACTTGATTTGTGCATCCATCACTGCTGCACCTAGGCTGCACATCTTCTTTGTCCATGATGCCCCATGCCTTCTGCACATTCCTGCTCTCAGGAAATTGTTTGTGCAGCCTTCGCTGCTGCATAGTTTCACTTTCGCCCCATGCTTTACACACTCTCCTCCTTTTTGGCATTGTTTGCGCATCGTTTATTGCTACATTGTTTGACCTTTACCTTTGCCCTGTGCCTGTGCCTTGCACACTTCTCCTCTGATAGCTATATTTGTGCACCCGTTAGCAAAGCACATCTTTCTCTTTCTGACATACTTCTTTTTAGCATTTTTTTTCGTAGGAATCTGCTCCTCGTCTCCAGATGAATGTCGCTGTCTCTTTTAGTTTTAAATGACGAAGATTTACTTGCACTCGTTTTGTGAGGATTCGTACCTTCGCAACCAACGGCAGGCTTGACAGGTTGCAGTTGGTGGACAAGTGTTCGAAGTTCGTTTTCTTCTTGACTGCAGCTGCAGCCGTAATGCAACATTTCCTAATTTCCTATGTGATTGATATGATGGCTTTGCTTGATGCTGTCGCTTTGATATTTGGATTATGCTCTGATTTCTTGACAACTCGTATGTGTCACACGTGACCTGATGATTTGCGTCTTGCTTTGTGCTTGCTTTTTGCTTTGTGTGGTTTGTTGTTTCATTGTCTTGTGCCTGCAGCCTTGCACAAGGATGAGGTGATACTATGCTGCGGGAATATGCATCATCTTTCCTTCTCCGAGTGCATCATTTACCTACGTACGTCATCATCATTTAACGCATGTCCTCGGCGGACGTCACTATCATCTCCACAATGGATGGAATAAGATCCACATCATGATGGCCGATGATGATGCCGATGCCGCTGTGAAAGGAGCGCTCGAACATTTGTTGAACCACGCTGACAAAGATGTTGATAACGATGGAATCTCGTAAGCTATGATGATGATGAGAGGTCTCTTGCTCGAGCCAGCAGATAAGATTAATGAAACAAATCATCAATCAAGCTGCAACGAAACTTATGAAGAGAATTATGTATCCAATCATCAAGATGACGATCCATCACGACTGCACTCTGTGTCAAAAGTTGAGCGGCCTCCCTCAGCGCCCATTATCAGAAAGAGATATCCCGTCGCTTGCGAATCATACAACAATACAACAATGTTGTATGTAATAAGATGACGATGAATACGAGGCACTTCCCTGCTTCTTGCCAGCGTCACATTTTGGTTTGACAGAGATATGCACATTGAATGAACTCATACCTCCTCCACCGTCAACACCCATACATATTGACGAGTGCACGAGATGGATTCAAAATGCAGGTCAGGATGGAATATATGCCATATTGGGGTGTCGTAGAACAATAGGCACACTTCAATTGTCGTCATCAACACCTTCATACCTGCTTCCACCAACAGTTCCACAACTGCTTGATGCATCACGAAAACTCCACAAACTCCACACCAAGTCTTCTCTCACTGTTGCCGCACGAGCACTCGCCAAACATGCTCATCGAGGAGCAGAGCAATTCTTTGGCATTCTCAAGGGTAGTGAAGCACAAAAGAATGAATATGCAGATCGAGTAATTCACCGATTAATTGATGAAGCAATGTGAAAAAATGTACATTGCTTTGGAGAGATTGATGAGTCGAATTCTCTAATTGAAATTCGGACGTATGAGGGATATGGGGCTAGGTGGAGTGCAAGTGAAGGTAGAATTTCGTGGATTCTTGGAGCCTCAGGTGTGTATGCGAATGTGCTTGATTCTCTTTTGTCCCCCACTTGTTATCGATTAAAATATCTTTCAATCACGATACTGCCTTTTAGATGGAAGGTGGTCATGAAAAGCGATGGAGAATTTATGTATATAAACTTGTGCTTGTGTGTACACTTTCAATCTTACAATGCCATTTGCAACTGCTTTGGCTTTGCCCGATCGCCATCCCTCACTGAAGCTGCAATGCAACAGAATGAAGATAGAGTGTCTAAACGAGAGCAGCTGAAATACCGAGTTGCCGAGCGTAGCGAAGGCTACCTAGGTTGTGTTTAGCAGGATATAAACTTTCCCAAAAAGGTTTGATTACTATTTACCAAATCATCCAGACGACAGATGATTTCGAATTAACTTCATCAGTGATAAAAGCAATAAACATGCAAATCCTTCTGCTAACACAAGTTTCATCTGTACCTGTACAGAATCCTCTTTGCTGAGCTTAGTTTGTACATATCTAATCGCTGCTCATCGTTTAACTTTTTGCCCTGTGCCTAGCACAGACTCCTCGTGCTATTCTTATTTTGTATCATGTCCTCGCTAGAGCCACAAATTGTGATATAGTAGCTGCAAATTATTATTATGTCGACTGCCGCTCATTCCAATCTTTCACCGCCTGCTCCACCAACGCAGCACTCTCAATATATCCCTTACTCATTGCCAAATCCAAAGAACTCTCTCCAAAACTATTCTTCACTGTTGGATCCACTCTCTCATCCGCCAACAAACGCCTTGACACATAAAACACTCTTTGCTTTATCGACCCCCTTGCGGAGAAAGCATGCACCCATTAACGGAGTACGATTTCCATCACTCACTGCATTTGGATCGGCGCCAGCTGTAAGCAGTAGTGGTATCAAATGAGCATTACCGCAGACGGTGGCACCTCGCAATGGAGAATGGCGAAATCCCGATGCCGGTTGGGCAGGACACCCTGCATCAAGTAATAGTTGAACGATTTCGATGTTTCCGGAGATGCATGCCTCGATGAGGGGTGTTATGCCATTGTCATCTTCGGCGTTTTTATCGATTGATGTTGTGGAGAGGAGATGCTTGACGGTGGTAATGTCGTCGTTGCGTACTGCCTCGTGGAGTGGCAATTCTACCGCAGGTGCTGCCACTTCTTCTTGTGTCGACATGATGAGGGTAATAACAACAGCAGGGAGGGGGCTGGCTTGGTTGATAAAAATGACCACAAATGAAAATGACCATGAAGATTGAAGTGTGGTAGGTGGAGGTACGCAGGAATTAGTACTAAGTATGGTAACTAGCCGGCCAGAGATTCCGATATGTGATATGTGAGCTTCTTCCGCTGGCTGAGCGAGCCTTTTTATGTGTCCAAGCCCCACTCGAGGAGAGGATGTCTACTTTGATCTTATTGGTTGGTAGACTCTGCGGCAGTGGCTGATTGTCTGGGAATATGTATACTAAGTTAATCAGATTAGATGAGTTGCAGTCGTTTCACGGATCTGCATGATAGACCGAATGTAGTTGACTCGTCATGAGGATTGCGCCTTGCCCCATGCCTTCTGCAGCCTTCTGCACAGTCCTCCTCGTTTGTATAATTAGTGCATCATTCGAAGCTAGATACTTTGATCTTGTCCCATGTCTACAGCAGATACCTCCTTTGATGACTCTATTCGAACAACATCCTTCGTTACTGCATCGTTTGACTTATGCCACATGCCTGACGCACAATCCTTTTCGTTTGGTTTGATTGGTGCATCAGTCATTAGTTACTGCTGCGTCGATTGACCTTTGCCCCATGCCTATGCACACACCTCCATTGACGACTTGATTTGTGCATCCCTCAATGCTACATAGTTTTGCGTTTGTTTCTGCTTTGCGCCATGCCTAATGCACACTCCTCCATTGATGATTTGATTTTTGCATCCTTCACTGTTTGCATAGTTTGCGCTTGACCTTTGCACCATGTCTAACGCACACACCTCCATTTACGACTATATGTTGTGCACCCTCCATTGCTACATTGTTTGACCTTTGGCTTTGCTCCATGCCTCATGCAGACCCCTCCTTTGATGACATGATTTAAACATCCTTCCTTGCTGCATAGTTTGACCTGTGCTCCATGCCTCACTGCACACTCCTTCCTTGATGACTTGATTTGGCATCCTTCACTGCTGCACTCGTTTGAGCTGTGCACCGTGTCTAATGCACACTCCTCCCTTTACTGGCTCGATTTGCGCATCCCTCCCTGCTGCACTTCCTCTTTGTCCATGTCGCCCCGTGCTGAATACACACTCCGCCTTTTGCGCATATTTTGTGCACCCATCAGCAGAACAATATGGTCTTTTCCTTTGCCTCCGTTTTGCAACTTTCCTATCTGCCTCGTTTCCTGCATCATCGTCACGAGACGAATGACGCTTTCTCTTTGCAACCACTTTTCTACCAGAGCCACTGCAGATGAGTCGTCGCCACGAATAGCAGCAGCAGCAGCCGCACGAAGAGCCGGACGGGTGCTTGACGTTGACCTACAGGATAAGTTCCTCCCACTCTTGACTTCAGCCGCTGCAGCGGCCTCTTTCTTTCTCAGCTGGCTCTCCCTGTAAATAAGAGCGCCGATATCTTCCTCCCACCACTCTTGGATGCGGCCGCGCCTCTGATAATTGTGCGTTGCTTGGTCGACATGGTCTTGTCTCAATTGTGTCTGGAGAGGCTACTTGATTGTATTGTACTTCGTGATATCACAGTATTAGCCCGATCATTCAACCTCATGTCAAACAAAGCACAGGTCATTTTCTCATAATCCCTAATCGAGTCAATAGCAACTGAGAAGTAATCGTAGGTAAGTCACCAACCCGACATTCATGTGAACGGAGGCCTTACTAAACAGATATATTTTACAAATAGTGAAAACAAGTAGTCTTTGAAGTTAACCTTGTGTTTAGTCCCCGTACACACAAATGTCGGATTGGTGCATAGGTACCATCGATCCTCCTCGATGACATCCTTTGATGCGGCCGCATGCCGCCGTATGTGTTGAGGTTGGATACATACTTTTTTGCGTATCAAGGAGTCCCATCACTCGCGTGTAGATACTTTCCCCCGGATGATCGATTCTCGACGACCACAAAGATATCACAACGCCCTCAGCGCACCCCTTCGTCGTTACACTCTCCATCCTTGACCGCAGCACCATCATGGAACACGTCCACTCCTTTTCGGGCTTCCCGGGCCTCGATAAAATCCGGTCCTATCTGACCAACGATGTCGATCACCCCGCCTTCCAAAAGAGCGAGCTCTACTCAAGCAAAGTTGATGCAAAGATCGTAAACGAAGACCTCCGCCGAAGTCAATTTCGTATCTTTGAAGGAGATGCGTTGTTTGATCATGTGGAGAGTGTAGTCAGCTGGCTAAATGATTCGGATTTGACGTTTGTTTATCAGCTGCGAAGGGATAATATTACTGAGACGAGGTATGAAGCCGATGGGCATTTCCTCAAACATAAGGCAAGTGACATGTACATGTGTATTAACTGTCATTTGTTATCATTAAATATTCACATCGGAGTATTCACTAACAACAATATTCAAATATTTTCATATGCTGCCCAAAAACAGGACTTTTTGTCCGTAACTTCTAACTTGGTAGAAGAGTTCACTTTGATTCTCTGTGTTACGCCCAAGGGCCTCGGTGCTTCCGGGGGTTAGACAATAATTTATCCCTATGCATCTAAGAAAGGAACTGCATATGATACTACCACACCCGGGAATGGATTACTTTTTGAAAGGATCTTGAACATGCAGGTAAGTTTAATGTGAATAGCAGCTCCTCTCCTTTTCTGCACGAAGCATTTATTCGAAATCGATATTCATTTCCCCTCTTGAAAACACTCTAGGTGGCGTGCTCAAATCAGAACACAAGCACATATTGACGGCCAATATTATTGCCACCCGAAAGCAATGCTCTGACCAAGTGCTATTCGTGACCTTTCCATCGACAACTGTGGTAGGAGAGGAGAAAGAAGAGAATACCAAGCAGGAAAAATCTCAATCTCCGGGTGATATCCTTCAAAGGATGGCCAATCAAGGCTCAAGCTATGTACTTCCTGTTGACTGTCTGAAAGGATCAATGCTAGATGCACATGTTCGCTTCTTCAATCAACCGTATGATGATGAAGACGAGGATCCTCCCAAGGTTATCACTTATCACTGCTCTGGTTTTTCGTATGAAGAGTTTGGTACTGTTGCCAAGATCCTTCTCTCTTCTTACATTCAGGAAGAAGATATTACCAAGCACGCAGGCTGCATTGATTATTTTGGCCCATTTACCAATGAGAAACTCCCTGTCAATCTAGCCGCAGAGAAGAAAGAGGAGGAGGAGGAAGGGAGAAAGAAGGAAGGGGAGTCTAATACTGAGGTGAAGAACTGCAAGCGTTTCGTACAGCCATCCAACGCGACTAATGCTGAAAGTATGTTCAGTGCCGAAAAGAAAGCAAAGTCAGACTCCTCCTCCGGAGATGTAGACTTTGGTGTCATTGTTTGTGAGAATGAAAGCCGAACGAAAGCTGTTTGTGAAATATCTCGCGTGTTAGGATTCTCCAGATATGTCCCTTTCAAGATGGTCTTTGTCCGAGGTGTTACGCTCCATGGCCATTACGATAGACCTGAATCAGTTCCACTTACTACAGCCGGACTAGTTGTGGGAGACTACAATCATATCTTTGCTCTCCAAAACATTGGCGGACAAATGGGTGAAAATGTTGCGAGCACATCAACATGAAGCAGGGTGTCACGTCATGAAATCGAATGAAAGTCGAAAACTTCTTCGGAGAAACTTTGAGGTTTTCTTGAAGTTTTCGAAGTTTTCCATCCAACAAGTCGGAGAAAGATTCAACAAGGAGTGTCAACCCCAGGTTCCCATGATCACACCGTGCACAATTATTTCTCCCAATCGGACGCTCCTGGTGGGATGATAAGAATGGGCGACAGCGACGACAAAAGGTGGGAGTGTGAGCAGGATCAGCTCCATAACTTCCAAAAGCAGCCTCGTGGAATGGGCCTCAAACTTGCCTTTGGGGATAAAGATGTGCGTACGAAACTTTCAGGCTATGTTCTTGGAAGTCTTTGGAGCGAGCGTCATGGATATAATGGTGCTCGAATTCATGATTTACGACCTTTGTCCGATTTTCTTGGCGACTTGGCCTCAGTTGAAGACTCCGATACAATGAACCTGTTTCATCGTGACGAGTCAGGCAAAGCAACATTTACAGCTGAAGAAGCAGGGCAGCCAGCAATTACGTCGCTTCAATGAACCTCGACGAGCGTGTCCTTGTAGCTGTTCAGAAGAAAAGGTTTGAGCTTACCCAGGAGGTGGAAAAGAAGGACGACTACTATTGCAACGAGAGCACGTAAGTGGGGAATATGTTTCTTCCGCGATTTAACAATATTCGCCAGCTCTCACGAACTGTTACTGCTCCCTTCTTTGTTTTTATCCGATAGCTACTCCAATCTAAGCCTCCTATACGTGACAGGGTTGATTCGTCTTGACCCTTCCATTGAAGCAACTTCTACTGCTGTTACTATGCCTCGCAAAAAGTTCGAAAAAGTATGGCCGACCAAGGAACAACGCAAAGCGGCGCTCGTTGCTGCAAAGAAGCATTTCAAATACATGGGCATTGATATTCCTTCGTACTTTTACACGGATGATTACTTTCACTTTCATGGTTATCAGTATTGATCACTATATTGACAGGCACATACGATATGGATGTGAATTTGGTGAAGTGGGAGGGAAAGTGACGCATAAAATAGTCTTTTGATATATATTTGAGCCGTATTGAAGGAATGCTAGGTCTTGAGTCATTTAGCCGCAGTGCCAGCTAGCGTTACATCTTCCTTCACTTGAGGGCTTATATTATGGCCAAGCTCCTTGCCCAATAGACTTCAGTGATCGGTAAGTTGACAAAGAATCACTTGAGGAGGATGTCTACTTTGATCTTGTTGGTTGGTATACTCTGCGGCAGTGGCTGGTTGGAAGAGTTGCAGTCGTTTCATCATGTGCGGATCTGCATGATTGACCGAATGCATTTGACTCGTCCAAGGATTGCGATATGCTCCATGCCTCTTGCAAACTCCTCCTTTGATGACTCGATTTTTGCACCCTCCACTGCTACATTGTTTGACCTTTGGCTTTGCTCCATGCCTCATGCAGACCCCTCCTTTTCTGGCGTGATTGAAACATCCTTCCTTGCTGCATAGTTTGACCTTTGCTCCGTGTCTCCTGCACACACCTTCCTTGATGACTTGATTTGTGCATCCTCCACTGCTGCATCGTTTGAGCTTTGCACCGTGTCTAATGCACACTCCTCCTTTGACGACTTTATTTGTGCATCCTTCACTGTTGCATTGATTGACCTTTGCTCCATGCTTAACACACATTGGCAATTTGTTAGCTGTTGGGGCCGACAAGGAAACGAATGGAACAGTACATGTAATTGCAGAGTTGAATTCTTCATGGGTTGAAGTGGAAACTATCCATTCTCCACATGGACAACGAGTGTTTGGATATAAGGTTGCATTATCGGGGAGGACTCTACTGGTATCATCTACCCACAATGTCTTCCCCTTTACGATTGGGTCCGACTGTTCATAGAGAGGATGGTATTGATTAGGTATGATGGAGTAAGGTTTGAGAGCCTCTACTAATTGTAATTACGTGTGGGTTGGACCGCATGTCGGCGTCGACTAGAACAAGCATATGGAATATGGACAATGTCCACACACTCCTCCCTTTCGGACTTGATTTGTACATCCATCACTGCTGCATAATTTGCGCTTCACCCTTGCCCCATGCCTCATGCACACTCCTCCGTTTTGGACTTTGTTGGTACATTCTTCGCTGCTGCAACGTTTCTCCTTTGAACCATGCTTCATACACACTCCCCCTAGACGGGCTTGAGTTGTGCATCCTTCGTACTGCATAGTTTAAGTTTAACTTTCGCCTCATGCCTTTTGCACAATCCTCTTCGCTGAACTTGATTCGTGCACCCTTCGCTGCTGCATCGTTTGACCTTTGCTCCGTGCCTGATGCACACTCCTCCTATGAAGGCTTTATTTGTACATCCTTCACTGCTGCATAGTTTGACCTTTGCTCCATGCTTAATGCAGACTCCTCCTTGTTGGACTATGTTTGTACACCCAATAAAGCTGCATTGTTTCACTTTTGCTTTATCTTTTGCTCCATGCCTCCAGCAAACTCCTCCTTTTACGACTTTATTTGAGCATCCACAGTAGAGCATTCATATCTATACTTATTTCTTGCAACTTTCTTAGCTGGCTCTTTTCCTTCATCGACATCAGTAGGCAAATGCCACTTCCTCTTTTCAACTAGTTGTCTACTTTCAGTCGTAGCAAAGGAGCTGTCACCACGAATTGCACCCGCAGTATCTTTGTCAGTTGAAGTTGCCCGATGCTTCAAAGCAGATGAGTTCCTTTTATTCTTCTTTGCAGCCGCCGCAGCAGCGGCCTCTTTTTTTCTCAGCTGGCTCTCCCTGTAAATAAGAGCGCCGATATCTTCCTCCTCACCACTCTTGGATGCGGCCGCCTCTGATAATTTGCGTTGCTTGGTCGACATGGTCTTGTCTCAATTGTGTCTGGAGAGGCTACTTGATTGTATTGTACTTCGTGATATCACAGTATTAGAGGCGGTCCGAGCAATTTTTTTGTGTGTGCATGCATCTTTTGAGGAGGCCCGCCTAAAAGTTGCAGCGCTGTCCGAGCAGTGAGGCGGGTATCTATATAAATTTGTGAATGGCTTGACAGCTCCGAAGATGAATCGCTATTTCCCTGGCCTTCAAGCACGTATAGATCACATGCAGCCTGAGAGCATCACAACTTTGTCGTCACATGAACTGAACGAGGCAACAGGAGCAGTCCAGCCGCGGAATGATAATGACACAAGATCGAGTGTGCCAGAGGGATACAACATGTTGAAATCGTTTCTGGACCCAAGTAGTGACTTTTATGCAAAGCGATTGAATTCATCTCTGCCGCACTATGCAACACAGAGCACTGAAACCCAAAGTGCAGGGAAGGATAAAGGAGAGAGAAAGAAGAGATGCCGCTGCATCCTTTGTTGCAGTATCTGTGATGAAAGGGCAAAAAAACCAAAGACGTCTTCTCACAGTCGAGATGGTAGAAGAACAGTGGATTATTGTTTTACATGCAAAGTCTATCTCTGCAAGGATTGCTTCGGTGTATTCCACAAGAACACACATCCCACACTCCCTCCATGCTGTAGTGGCTCAGGTATTTTGACCCGTTCTCGGAAGAGGTCGCAAGATAGCACATCAATATCAAGTCCTGTCCGCAGCAGCCCAAAGACATCAACTCGGAAGCGACGTGCACGGGCTACATCATCTCCTCGTGCTCGTGGAACAATATCTGCTCAATTACGTGGGAGAACAAAGAACCCTTCTGAAACGTCGCCTACTCAGTCATCTCCATCGCCCAAGGGACGGAAGCGCACGGCAGAGATGCTCGAGAAATCCAGTGACAGGAGAGTCCAACCAAGAGTCCTTTATTCCCCAACAAAAGGCAGTGATGTTTCTTCACCACCGAAGGTCAGTAGAAGCAAACAATCGGGCTGGAGAGCAATTCTTTCGTGGCCATCAAAGCGATAATAATACTAATGCATACTATTTTTGTTGTGTCACGTTCCTGCCAGTTGGCTTTTTATGAGCGTCTACATTCTGCAGGAACAAATTATTGCCAATGTAATCCTTTTATCACAGTTCTCACATATTGTAATCGACACATTGTGGTCAGCCATTCATTTGTTTCAATAGATTCGATGCACATATTAATCATGAGTTGGATCTCTTGCCATTATCTCTGCGTTAGATGAATGACTCAGCCGCCTGTTTCCGTGTATGTGGTGTTCACGTATTAATTTCTTTGCAACGGCGGCAAATGCAATAACGCCGCCTTCAAAAATGGATTGCTACATCCTTCATTGCTGCATAGTTTGCGCTTTGCTCCATGCCTCATGCAGACCCCTCCTTTGATGACTTTATTTGTGCAGCCTTCAGTGCTGCATAGTCTGCGCTTTGCTCCATGTCGCACGCACACTCCTCCATTGACAGCTTGATTTGTGCATCCTTCACTGCTACACTTCTTCTTTGTCCATGTCGCTCCGTGCTTAACACACACTCCGCCATATCTTTTCCTTTGCCTCCGTTTTGCAACTTTCCTAGCTGCCTCGTTTGCTTCACCATCGTCAGGAGACGAATGATGCTTCTTCTTTGCAACCACTTTTCTACCAGGAGCCACAGCAGATGGATCGTCTCCAAGGATAGAAGCTTTCGCCCTAGCCGCTGCACGGCGAGTTGAAGAAGTTGCCTGACGCGGCGATGAAGAGTTCCTCTCATTCTTCTTGGCCGCGGCGGCGGCGGCCTCTCTCTTTCTCAGCTGGCTCTCCTTATAAATAAGAGCGGCTATATCATCCTCCTTGCCGCCCTTTGATGATGCCGCCTCTGATGATATGGATATGCGTTGATTGGTCGACATGGTTGATTGCTTCTGTTTATTTCGCATTCGCTGATGATTCTTTGTTGTATTTGAAAGCTCATTTATTATGGCAAAATAAGAGCTTCACAGTACAATCATTGGCACAAATTCAACTCCTGATCGATACGTAAGGCGCTAATTTTTGTCGACAGAAGGACATGGGAGCCAGCTTTTGCAACATCTCGCGTGATGTATTGGCATAATCGCATCCGTTGCAGATTGCTTTGCTGCAACATGCCATGATTGTGGGTTTTTGTGGATAGAGCGGGTGTGGTAGGAAACAGATGGGGCAGTCCAGTCCCCCCAATGGTTGCTTTCGGGTTGCTTGTGAATAACAGTTCGTCATGTAATTCAGCGGCTCGCTTCTTGCACTCCTTTTTGTGATGCGGTCTGTGATGATCCTTCTGACATTTGACGCTGCAATATCGAACGAGATGGCAAGCGGTGCATTTCTTTAGTTTGATGTCATCATTCGCTTTGTGCCGCAAGCGGCACAATACATCATCATCATTTCGTCGACTACCTCTAATAAATCTGCACTGCTCATCTTGAGAAATCGCCACTGCACACCGAAAATAAATACTAAGACAACGATAACACTGCTTGCAACGAGTCAGCTCCCTCCATCTCAGTGGTGATGGTGCAGTCACTGTGAGTTAAGCTACATGAAGCAGTAAATACCAATTCCTATGCATGTAGAATGGTCCTCCACGCTAGTGCCGCTTCATACATTTGAGATGGCCATCCGAGTGGGAGGTGAGCGAAAAGATAGAAATGATACCCTAGATGATAATAAGTAGCCCATTTCATCCTGACAAAAATTACCCATGCCTATTTGCAGGAAGATTAACATCTTCAAAGCAAATTACTCTTTTTATGTGCCGTCGGGTTAACACTATCAAACTGTCCGTGTTGAAGTTGAAGTTGATTCCTTTCGCTTTTTTAATACATAAATCAGATGGGGAAGTAAATGCGAGAAAGTTGATCTTGCTCACATGTTTGTTTCCTCAAAATGCCGAAGTGCGCCAAAGATGGCCTAAAACTGAGCCGTTTTAACTCATTCAACGCCAGTCTCTTGACTGCTCCTCCTCTTATGACAGGAAATGAGGTATTGTACAATACACATCATCAGTAAGCAGTAGAGTCATACTTGAACACTTGAACCGCACCACAAAAAGGAAGTCATCATGCCCGGCTACGAGGAATACCACCAACAATGCATAGAACCAACCTGGTCATCCCACTACATCTCCTACACCACAATCAAACAAACCCTCTCCTCCTTTCGATCTCGGCGACGTCGCTTTACTCAACTCGTTGACTCTTCGGATCTATCTGGCTATTTGGCTTTGGAGGACTATCAGCAATTGCTGGGTTCGTCATCCATTAATAATGATGAGGATGCATCTTCCTACTTTCAATATGGCAACTATGTAGATGCCGACGATGCACTGCAGCGACTCTACATCATAGAACGAAAGGAGTTTAGTTCATTATTAGAGCAGCAGATATCCGATGCAGCCATCTTTTATGAGGGGACGTTGGTACCACGTGTGAGGGGGTTGATTGACAGTGGGGAGTTTGACGAGGCGGCGCAGCAATTGTTGGAGGTTGTGGCGTTTGTGACGGTGAATATTATTACGTTTCGTCAGTTGTTGATTCGGTATGATGTGAGTTTACTTCTTGTCATGTGCATTGTTCATTATTCATTTATATATTTTATCATTCCATTACTCATTATCTCCGCTGCTCTATTATTACTTCAGGGGTTCTACCGCAGTTTCAGCGGGATGCCATTAAACGAATGGCATCTACAGCGAAGTGTACTCGCCACGACTCATCCAGTCCATAACTTATTTGAGCTCGAGGGGGTGGACAAGCTAGAAAAAGAAATTATATTGGGATTACAACAACAACAGCAACAAACAGATAGCAACGATGTGGAGAAGCAACAACTCAAAGAACAAGACTTTTCCATACAAATGCAAGGATTTTTACATCTACTAGAAAAGACAGATCGATCACTCCACAAGGCTGTAGCGGGACATTTGACATTCAGGGATAAAGTCACAACATTCTGGATCAAAATTAGGCAATATCTAGCATTTGGATTTCAGGGGAGGGGCATCATGATGATGAATGAGCCCAGATCAAGTTCTACGTTGAGAGGGAGGCATATGAAGCAGGAGATTCATGCTATTGGGAAGTGGAAGCAGACGAAGGAATTTGATCATTTCAGTACTAAGCATGGTGGTGATGATAAGAGCAAGTCGTCATTTCAGCAGAATCTCAAGGAGATTAGTCCGGAGAATGTGTTTCCGCTGTTCCTCAATTTGTTGGCGTGCTTCTTTTTCATGATGAACAATTACATTATAGGTGTGTATATCGTGTGTGTGAATGTTGAGTCGATTTTGTGCCACAATCCTCTAATTATCATTCTCTTTGTCATATCAGAACCTTCATCGGCGTATTATGCAGAGGCACTGGGGACATCCGATGCAATGTCCGGAATCATGATTGGCTTAGCACCGTGGTTCGCAATGATATCGAGCGTTGTATACTCCTTCTGGACAAATTCCAATTATAAGCATCCAATTCTCTTTGCGGGGATGTTGCAATTCATTGGCAATCTATTATATGCTAATGCATATTCGTATCAGAGTGTCGGAATGTGTTTACTTGGTAGAGCAATCACTGGGTTGGGTGCACCACGTGTCATCAACCGGAGATATGTTGCAGATGCAACACCTTTCTGTCTAAGGACGGCTGCTAGTGCTGCATTTGCCATGGCGACTGCACTTGGTGCAGCAGCAGGTCCTGGTATTGCTATCCTTTTGGATAGTGTTGGAGAGTTCGAATTCTCTTTGCCCTTTCTGAAGACGCAACAGTTTAACGGCATGACTGGACCTGGCTACCTAATGAGCCTCATCTGGCTTATTTACACCGTCATCATTTTGTTCTTCTTTGGCGAGCCGGTCCGTTCTGGACTGGAGGAGTTGAAACAGCGCGAGGAGATGGCGGAAAGAAGTTCCAAGCAAGACTCTCTGCTAGGTAGACGGTCGTCATCCATGATAAGAGATGGCAACACCGTACGGCGAACACTTACAGACGAGATGGATGAAGGATTTGAACCTAAATATTCGACCTCCTGGGAAGAAGACTTTGACCAAACACCAAGTGATGACGCCAAAGCCGATAATACCAACGAGTCTACGGATGCATCAGACAAAAGCAAGAGTGGCTATTGCTCCTGCATGAAAAATATCACACGTCCAGTCATTATTTGTATGTCTCTCATCTTCATGAAGCGCATCTCGTTAGAAGCCATTGTTGGATCGACATCCATAATTACAAAGAATCGATACGGATGGTCCATCAAGAATGTCGGAATGCTACATCTTGTCAATGGTATCATTGTCATTCCTGTCTCGATCCTATCTGGCTATCTATCCACTTCCTATGAAGATCGATACATGGCATTATGGTGCCTCTCCATCACTTTATTTGGAATGTGCTTTCTCTTTGACCCAACCGATCTATTCGATCATGAGACTAGTTACACCTACAACGAATCACCATTATCAGTTGGTCCACATAGTTACATTACTGGGAGTTTAATTGCCTTTTCTGGAATTGAGGCTTGTGAATCATTCGTGGCATCGTTAATGAGCAAGGTGGTCCCGTCGGCATTGGCACAGGGTACGTTCAACTCAGGGCTGTTGAGTACCCTCGTTGGAACAGGCGGTAGGGCGGTTGGTGATTTATTCATTACATGTATGGGTTTGATTTCGCTAAGGAATTTGTTGAATCTGTTGATCATTCCTGGTGCAACACTCGTTGCTACGTCGATTGCGTTGATCCTCTGGAATTATGAGCTATTGGGGGTTTAAGGAGATGTTCTATTTGTTTTTTTAGTTACATGTGAAGCTACGGCAGTAAAATATAGTGTCTTATATTATTTGTCCATAGCATGATCCTCACTACAGTAATCTCCCAACATCCAAAAATTAGAAGCATGCTCATTGCCAATCGCTTCAAAATTACATAATCACAAATATACGATCATCAAGGCTTGGCAATGGGCCGACACTTAAACTCCCCCAGCTGTCGAAACTGTGCCAAAATACCATCTGCTCCCTTAAAGATACCCCACCATCCGCTACCAGGAGCACTAATATCTCGTTTGACAGTCACACTCCCATCCACCAACGACAACGCCTCCCCTTCACTAGCATCACCATCGACTCTTGCCTGAAAGTAAAACCGTTCGGAAGTACCAATCGGAGGGGGCAATGTAATATCTGCACTGAACAGAATGTAACTTAATGAATCTTGATCAGAGACTTCCAAATCCCATCCCCACACC
Organism: Skeletonema costatum; assembly: GCA_018806925.1. Classification (NCBI taxonomy): domain Eukaryota; phylum Bacillariophyta; class Thalassiosirophyceae; order Thalassiosirales; family Thalassiosiraceae; genus Skeletonema; species Skeletonema costatum. The sequence continues at coordinate 93,774 of JAHBBA010000937.1, read as the reverse complement.
TTGTTGATTATTGCTTGCTGTTCACTCACTCCTACGTTTGATTTGGTGGATAGATTGGTAGTGTAGCCATCTGATAGGAATTGCAATTGCACTTTGCCACTATAAAACTTTCTCAGCACCTTATTCTTACTGTTGCCATCATTATCATCATCTTTATTCTCGGGCTCATTGGCAAATCGATAACTAATCTCCCAACATGAATCCTTTAAATCAAAGTATTCCACCGCCGCTTCTGTCGTGTCCATTGCAGCAGCCGCCTGTCGAGATGATCGAGTGGGCGAAAGTTGCTTTTCTGCGGCATCTGCCTCGGCTCGTAGTTGGAGTGCTTTTTGACGGAGGCGTTCTGCTTCTGAGGTGGTGCTACTGTCGTCGCTGGAGGTGGAGAAAAGTGCGCTATTGATGAGTGACAAAGATAATATGTGAGGCTGTTGACTGAATGATGATTGAAGTGCGGCATTTCTTTCGACTCTGGCGAGCTTCAAGGAAGCAGGCGACAGAGCTGACGAAGAAGAAAATGCAGCGACATTGCCGCAGCGGAGGCTACTGAGGAGGAAGAGCGCCGCTACTATCATCATGTTCATGGTGGGTTTGTGCTTAGGCTTTTTTGGTTTTTGGCGTTTTGCCTGTGACGTAGATGTGTCAAATACTATGCTGTGAAGCTCTAAAGTGGTATTAATAAATGTGCTGTCTAAGACATCAGAAGCGATCCAAAATCGGCAAGTGCATGCAGCGCAAAGCCATCAACCATGTCGACCAAACAACGCAAAGCTTCAGAGGCGGCAGCGTCAAAAAGAAGCGATGAGGATGATATTGGCGCCCTTATTTACAGGGAGAGCCAGCTGAGAAAGAAAGAGGCCGCCGCTGCGGCTGAAGTCAAGAAGAATGAGATGAACTCATCTTCATTGAAGCATCAGCCAAAATCTCGCCGTGCGATGGCTGCTGCTATTCGAAGTGATGATGACTCACATGCTATGTCTCTAGATAGAAAAGTGGTTGGAAATAGGAAGCGGGCTCCTGACGATGACGAAGCAACAGAGACAGCTAAAAAAGCTGCCAGAAATAGGTACAGATATGAATGCTCTGCTGATGGATGCTCAAACAAAGTTGTAAGCGAAGGAGTTTGCGTTAAGCATGGAGCAAAGCTCAAACGATGCAGCAGTGAAGGATGCAGCAATCAGTCCAAACGAGGAGGAGTGTGCGCGAAGCATGGAGCAAAAGTTAAGATGAAACTATGCAGCATGGAAGGATGCACTAATCAAGTTGTCAAAGGAGGAGTCTGCATTAGACATGGGGCGAAGCCGAAGGTCAAACAGTGCAGCTATGAAGGATGTAGCAATCACGCCAAACGAAGAAGAGTGTGCATCAAGCATGGGGCAAAGCGCAAAATATGCAGCAGTGAAGGATGTAGCAATCACGCCGTACGAGGAGGCGTGTGCGTGAAGCATGGGGCAATTATCAAACGATGCAGCTATGATGGATGCACTAATCGAATCGTACGGAGAGGAGTGTGCAGGAGGCATGGAGCATATCGCAGTCCTGATGATGAATCTACTGCTTTTGCTTTTTCATGTACATCAGCATATGATGACACGACTACAACTCTTCCCAATCAACGCACTGCCGCAGCTGCGGCCAGCCAAGATCAACGTAGGGACCCTCCAGGTGTGATTGTTTGCACAGAAACCGATTATGTTGAAGTCTAAAATATAAGGCAAAGGCTTTTTGGGGGCAGTACTCTCAGATAGTGATAACAATTATTGTACATAATGAAATTAATAATTCTGCACTTCACACTATCTCTCTTCTTTGCTCGGTATGCAGCAAGTGAGATAAGATGAGGATATAATAGAGCCATGCTGAACTTGATCAAAAATCTTCTTACTTATAAAGTAACAGTGAAGAAACGATGACACTCATCTTCTGCTGGTGCTATTAATCTAACTACTATACACTCATCGTCTCCATCTCATCGTCTCCAACTCTCTCCGTCTTACACCAACGCAGCTACTCCGGCAAATGCAGACACAATTGCAGCAGCGCCAATTGAAGCTGAGGAGTAGCCCGTCATCGTGGCACTGCGAAATGTAACTTCTTGAGCCGTTCAACGACGACGATGGTACTGTAGAACATTCTCTCCGATAAAATTAGAATTAGAACGCTGAAGTGAATACGAGATGCTCTGATGATCGGGCATGGGCATTGATATGTCAAGGTTGATGTCAAGGTTGGTGTTGGGCACGCTTCCTTTCGTGAGGTATGGCTTGGAGCCTTTTTCAGACCTCTCTGCTCCGGTAGATCAGGATCACTGCTGTGTTTATCAATTGAGACATCCGCACTATTGATTTATCCACCGCAGAATCACAACATAGTTATAATCAACTATCACGACTTCGTAATCGGTCGACACTTAAACTCCCCCAGCTGTCGAAACTGAGCCAATACACCGTCCGCTCCCTTAAATATACCCCACCATCCTCCACCAGGAGGAGCACTAATATCTCGTTTCACAGTCACACTCCCATCCACCAACGACAATGCCTCCCCTTCACTAGCATCACCATCGACTCTTGCCTGAAAGTAAAATGGTTCGGAAGTACCAATAGGAGGGGGCAATGTAATATCTGCACTGAACAGAATGTAACTCAATGAATCTTGATCGGATATTTCTACATCCCATCCCCACACCTTGTTGATAATTGCTTGCTGTTCTCCTACTTCGTTTGATTTGGCGGATAATTATTCATCATCAATGCCATTGTATATTTGCTCCTGTCCATACATATTATTGAACAGTAGTCAGCAAGAGAGATGGAGCATGTGAGATGCAGCAAAGCAAATAATGAAGATATAATAGTCACAAGTAAAGCCTTGCTGAATTTGAATCAAAAATTTGTACTCATAATTTAATTGAAAAAGTGAAGAAACGATCACACTCATCTCCTTCTATTGCCAAAAATAACTAAGTACACACTCAACCTATCTCTCTCTCTCCATCTTACACCAACACAAACGCGGCTACTCCAGCGATAGCGGACACAATCGTAGCAGCAGAGACAACTGAAGAGTGTCCAGTCATCATGGCACTGTTATATGTACGCTCTTCAGCTCTACGATGGGGTAGACCAGCACTCTCTTCGGTAGATGTAGAATCCTGAAGTGAATAGGAGAAGCTCTGAACATCGGGCTCAATTGCAGCAGTGGGCATCGACATTTCAAGGACAGGGTCGGGCGCACTTCCTTTCGAGGGCTTGGGCTTTTTCTTCGGCTTGGAACGTTTGAGGTCTCTCTGCTCCGTCTCATCGGGTAGACCCATATAGGGATCTACAATATCTTTGTCGAGTTCATTGTTATTGTGTTGGTGCGTAGAAGAGTAGATGTTGACGGATCGCATGCGACGAGTACTTGTACGAGTTGACGTTTCTTCGTGAGAGGCGTATGCTTCACTCGATAGGAAGAGGGCGGCGATGACGGTGTTGGTAGAGAGCTTCATCATTGTTATTTTTGGTATCCGATGAAATGCTGAATATGAATAATAAATGAAAATGGAGTTCGTGTGGTGAGAAGTGAGAAGGCAAAGTCATTCTCTCTAGATTCGAAATTTTTCAAAAACTGATTTCTCGTAAAGTTTCTTCACCCTCGTAAGGCGTTACATGTGTCAAAAGTTTCTCTAGTCATCACAGGCGGCCGCATCGATGAGTGGCGATGAGGATGATATTGGTGCTCTAATTTATAGGGAGAGCCAGCTGAGAAAGAAAGAGGCCGCCGCTGTGGCCGCAGTCAAGAAGAATGAGAGGAACTCATCTGCTTTGAAGCATCATGCAACTTCAACTCGCCGTGCGGCCGCTTCAACGTGATGACTCACCTAGGACGAAAAAATATGATGCAAAGAAAGAAGAGGAAGCGATCATCGTCTGCTGACGACGATAAAGGAAAAGAGACAGCGAAGAAAGTTGTTGCTAAGAAGAAGTACAGATATGAATGCTCTACTGATGGATGCACAAATCAAGTCGTGAAAGGAGGAGTATGCATTAGGCATGGGGCAAAGATCAAACGATGCAGCAGCGATGGATGCACAAATCAAGCCCAGCGAAGAGGAGTGTGTATGAGGCATGGAGCAGAGGTGAAACACTGCAGCAGCGAAGGATGCACAAATAAAGTCGTAAAAGGAGGAGTGTGTATTAAGCATGGAGCAAAGGACAAACGATGCAGCTGTGAAGGATGCGCAAATTGAGCTGCCAAAGGAGGCGTCTGCGTTAGGCATGGAGCAAAGCTGATGATCAAACTATGCAGCAGCGAAGGATGCACTATCAGGCCAAACGAAATGGATTGTGCAGGAGGCACGGGGCAAAGATCAAAGCCCCTCAATGCAATGCAGCAGGAAGGAATGCTCCAATCAAGTCCAACGAAGAGGAGTGTGCAAGAGGCATGGGGCATATCGCTATCCTTATGACGAATCAACAGCATTTGCTTTATCATGTCGATCAGCAGATGATAAAACAACTGCAACTCTTCCCAATTAATTAGCGCACTGTCTCAGCTGCTGCCAGATGAGATCAAAGCAGGGATCCACCAAGTGTGATATTGTTTGCCAAGTTATCGATTACACGTTGAAGCTAAAACATTGGTGGGGAGTGTGAGGCAAGGAGGCAATTTGGAAGTATTACTCTCAGATTAGACAACACATGAATAATTCTGCATTTTACACTATCTCTCTTCTTTTTATCGGTATGAAGCAAGTGAGATGAAGATATAATAGCCATGCTGTGGACTTCAATCAAATTCCTACTTATGAATTAATTTTAACAGTAAAGAAACGATGACACTCGTCTTCTACTGTTGTTGAAAATCTAATTATACATTCATCGTCTCCCACTCACTCCGTCTTACACCAGTGCAACTACTCCAGCAAATGCAGACGCAATTGCAGCAGCAGCGACAACTGAAGAGTGTCCCGTCACATGGCACTGTTATATGTACCTTCTTCAGCCGCTCTACGATGGTGCGGCAGACCAGCACTCTCGTCGGTAGACGTAGCATCCTGAAGTGAATAAGAGAAGCTCTGAACATCGGGCATGCTTGCACCAGTGGGCATTGACATTTCAAGAGTGGGCACACTTCCTTTCGATGGCTTGGGCTTGGAGCCTTTTTTCAGACCTCTCTGCACGGGTATGAAAACGTGAAGAGTAGAATCATGCTGAAGTGGATAAGACATGCTCTGATTAGCGGACATGCTTACACTTGCATCAGTGGGCATTGACATTTCGAGGGTGATGGGATTAAGTACACTTTCAACTGATGGCTTGGGCTTGTTGTGCTTTGCGAGGCCTCTCTGCTCACTCTCATCGGGTAGACCAATGTAGGGATCCACAATATCTTTGTCAAGTTCATTGTGTTTGGGCGCAGAAGAGTAGATGTTGACTGATCGCATGCGACGAGTAGTACTAGTACGAGTCGATGTTTCTTCGTGAGAGGCGTATGCTTCCCATGATAGGAGGAGGGCGGCGGCGACAGTAGAGGTAGAGAGCTTCATCTTGATCTTGTTGTAAGTAATTGATGTGTTATAAAAGTGATATTATGAGGTGATTTAATGAAGATGTGGGATGAGACGCATTGGAGGGAGTCGCACATGGAGTATATATCTCGTAGAGAAACTTCATGTTCTCGGAGTTGGCATGTTTTCCTGTGAACGAAGATGAAATACATAGTTGATTTGACAACTCCGTTTTATCGGCGGAAAACAGAAGGGTCCGACCGGTATTCCAGATAGCTTGATGCGACTAAATGGAAGATGTCTGTCTCAAAAAGTCCGCCAAGTAGGTACCGTTTCTCTTCGCCTCCGCGCTTCTCCTCTGCAGCCAAAGAGATCAAAAGTTCCGTGCGTCATGGTGGAAAATTATTATCACAGTCCCCACATACAGCAGTAGTCAGAGCAATCAATAAACCTACCAGCTATCCACGATGCCAAAGCAAATTACCATCTCCTCCTTGGATGAAATAGCCGTCGAGGTGGCCGATGAAGAGGCTGCCGCTGCGCCCCTTTCGCCGGTAGTCGATCCGCCGGAGACGGCCGTTTTTCCGCCGCCGCCGGAGGAAGAAGCAAAGGAACACCCAGATTCAGTGGTCGCGGCTGCTGCTTCGAATCACAATGACGACACTGCCAATGAAGAGGCCAAGCAGCAGCCCGCCGATCCACCTGACGAGCCGCCAAACGAAGAGGTTACTGCTGTAAAAAATCCTGCAGCCACTAACGATAACAATAACGATACAAACGATACTACAGTTCCAGCCACCACAGCCGTCAAAAAGAACAAGACCCACTGCAAACAATCCAACTGCCCCAACCTCGCCATCAAAAAAGGCCTCTGCTACCGTCACGGCGCCAAATCGCTCCTCCCACCCAAACCGCAATGCAAGATCCCCACCTGCACCAACCAAGTCCAGCGGGGCGGAGTGTGCTGTAAGCATGGCGCCAAGGTGAAGGAGTGTAGGATTGAGGAGTGTGCCAAGAATGCTGTCAGGGGGGGGTTGTGTTGTAAGCATGGACGGATGGAGGGGGTGGTGGAGGAGAGGATTTGTGGGGTGGAGGGGTGTACTAATCGGGTGTTGAAGAAGAAGGGTAAAAAGGGTGTTGTAGGTGGTGTTGTGGATGATGTTGGTGGTCAAGAGAAGGAGGAGGCGGAAGAAGAGTTTTGTAAACGGCATGCTGTCAAGAAGGTGGATGAGGATGGACATGTCATTTGCAGTGAGCGATGGTGTCGTAACAAGATCATTACAGAAGGTGGAAGTGCTAGTGGTGAAGCAGCAGCATCATCTTGTTGTGAAAAGGGGAATGACGCAGTACCTCTTTGTATGAAGCATTGTAAGAATACTCATCATTTGGATTGTGATAGTGATTGTAAGAGTGTTGTTCATCATGATCATGACCATCATCATCATGATGATGTTGGTGAGGAGGGGAAGAAAAAAACTATGAAGAAACAGGGAGGGGAGGATGAGCATCATCATCACCATGATCATCATGACAGCAATCGCAAACTAGCACCCTGTGGAGAGTGCAATGGGTGTAAAACACCCCCCTGTAAGAAATGTACCAATTGTACATCCACACCCAAGAAAAGATGTGAGGAGCGAACTTGTTCCAATCCAATTTGGATGGATCGGAAGGAATACGAGGACATGATGGAGCAGAGGAAGATGAAGAAGGGGGAGACTGCTGTCGAGGGCGAGGGGGAGAAGGGGGGTGTCGAGGAAGAAGTTGTCGATGTGCTAGACCAGCACGATCATGAGCATGATCATCATCATAGCCACAACCATGAGGAAGAAGAGAAGAAGGACAATGTTGGTGGTGCTGCGGCAAAGGAGGCGGCGGTGGTTGTACCCAAGAAGCCATTGAATGGATACATGAGATATGTTGCGGAGATCCGTGAAGCGGTCACTGCGGAGTTTCTTGGGTTGACGGGGAAAGAGCTTGTAAGTCTACTTGTTTTGTTCGTTGTTGTTGTTCATTTGTGATATAACGATTGTGCCTCTCACGGAATCAACCACTTCTGTGCGATTTTCTGCAGTCTGTTAAATTTGGGGAGATGTGGAAGGCATTGGATGAGGACAAGAAGAAGAAGTACATTGATGAAGCCAAGGAAGAAATGACCAAATTCAAGGAACAATACGGTGACGCTGCATTCAAGCATGCTCCAAAGACCAAGAAGAAAAAGAAGGCCGTCACTGACAAAAAGAAGGATGCCATCGAGGTGTATGAATTTCTAAACAAATTGGTGTCTATGGTGAATGATCCTTCCATCTCTCAATTCATATCATGGTCAGTTCCCACCACCAACGACAGTGACGAAGGTGGCATTGAGCATGTTGGCAAGGTCGTCGTACTTGATCCCCAGGGTCTACAAGACAATGTATTGGGGAAGCACTTCAAACATTCCCAATACTCCAGTTTTCAGCGTCAAATGAATTACTTTGGGTTCAAGAAGAAAATGCACAAAGACAAGGGAAAGTTGAATCCATGTTCGTATGTTCACGAGGGGTTGGGAAAGGAACCAAGTAGTATCTTGACTTTGAGACGACGTCAAAAAGGTGACAAGGAGTCTGCTCCGTCAGAAGATGCAGCGACTGGTGAGGAGTCTTCGGGCGAGAAAAGGAAGGAGCCATCGTCATCATCGGCTGAAGATGAAAGTCTTAAGAAGCGTAGCCGTCGCAAGTGCAACGTATCTGATTGCACCAACCAGGCCAAGAACGGAGGTATTTGCATCAAACACGGCGCCAAGCAACCCGAACGCAAGAATCGTAAGATCTGTGCCAAGGAGGAGTGTGATAACATTGCCCAAAAGGCAGGTGTATGTCGAGCTCACGCGGAGAGGTGCATTAAAGACGGCTGTGATAATCGAGCCAAGAAGGGGGATACTTGTTTGAAGCATGTGTCGGTAACAAAGAAACGTCGACGTTCCGAGGAAGGTGCACATGATCACAGCCACAGTCATGATCACGGGGAGGAGAAACCAGCAAAGGCACGCAAGAAGAAAGCCGCTGACACTCCCAAGAAGAAGGTATGCAAATCTGAGGGATGTGAGAAGAAACCCGTGAGAAAAGGTGTTTGCAGTGATCATGGAGGAAAACAGAACTGCAAATCTGAAGGGTGTGACAATGTCGCCAAGGAAGCAGGAGTATGCAGGAAACATGGGGCAAAGGCCAAAACATGTAGTCAGGAAGGTTGTGCGAACGTGGTGAGGCAAGGAGGAAAGTGTGTCAGGCACGGGGCAAGGGTCACCGCATCAATGATTTGCAGTGCGGAAGATTGCACAAGTAGAGCCCAAAAGGGTGGGGTCTGCAGAAAGCACGGTACGTGTTTAGATGCTTGAAGAAGTCTTTGTTTGTCATTACCGTATCTGAGTCAACTGACTTGAACATCCATTTGCCTCTCTCTCTTTTGTGCAGGTGCCCCCGCACGACTCTGCAAGGTTGATGGGTGCACGTTCCACGCACAAAATCGTGGTGTCTGCTTTAGGCATGGAGCAGAGCAAAAGCGATGTAGTTCAGAAGGCTGCACCAACTTTGCCATCAATGGAGGAGTATGTCGAAGGCACGGCGCTACGCTCAAGGAATGTTCTGCCGATGGCTGTACAAATAGGGCAGAGAACGGAGGAGTGTGCAGGAAGCATGGGGCACAAGTGAAAGTCTGTTCTGCCGATGACTGCAGTAATCAAGCTCGTAGAGGAGGCGTCTGCGAGAAGCACGGAGCTACAGTCAGAAAGCGCAAAATTTGTACAATGGAAGGGTGTACAACTCGAGCTGTGAACGGAGGTGTGTGTATCAAGCACGGCGCAAAAGTCAAGCAGTGCAAAAAGGAAAACTGCAATAACAATGCTTTGAAAGGAGGAGTGTGCTACAGGCATAGAGAACATAATGAAAGCGAAGCGGCCAGTGAATCTAGTGCAAGTGCTAGCGCTAGTACTACTTCTAATGCTACTGCAGTTCAAGTGTAAATTCCGTTCATGGTGATGCTGACTGTGGCTAGTCTTCGGTGGATGCAATAGAGAGGAGCAGGAGTATGGAGCCTTTCCATTTGTGGCCATTTTATCGCAGCAAATAGTTTTATACCGTCTAATCCTACGATAGGCCTATATTATTTCATCACGTTCTCTCCGGTTCCTTCAATCGAGCGACCTTTCAGGCACTTACACCCAGACATAAACGACGAGCATGTAGATGTTGGCAACAGCTGTTGTAAAAATCATTGTGAGCATACCAGGATAAAAAAAGTTTAGGAACGAGATGCCGTAGCCCTTGCTAGTACTCAGTCCTGCCGTGACGATGTTTGCTGAGGCTCCTAGCAACGTCCCATTTCCACCAAGACATGCACCAAATGATAGAGCCCATGCAAGAATGGTAATGTCCAACGTGTCAGGGAGTTCATCCGCAAGCACTCTCACGACTGGAATCATCGTTGCCGTATAAGGAATGTTATCGAGGAAGGCAGATGTGATTGCAGACACCCAAATAATGAGAGTGATGGCGACTGATAGTTGATTCTCTTCCGGTAGACTCTTGATGACAGACGCAAGTGCGTCCCCGATCGCTTGCAGCAGTCCCATCGCGGCGCATACTTCGACTAGAACAAACAAGCCAGCGAAAAACAGCAATGTATCCCATTCCACGTGATTCCTCAGAGCATCTTGAACGTCATGCGGATTGGTGAAAGCAATTGTGACAAATGCCCCAAGCAAAGCTATCCATGCAGTATCTTTGTGATGAAACTGGGTGGAGGAAGAACATGAGAATGACGAAGCAGGTAGACGTACCCGCGATTAATAACCTTGGCTCGTCATAGACCTGATATGTCTTCTTCAGCTGTCCCACATCAAGAGTGACCATTTTCTCTGAAGTCAAGTCTACGGTTTATAATCCAAAATTCACAACAACATGCATGAGTTAGAGAGTGAAACTCGAAACATGATCACAATGGCAGAAGTTCACACTTACAAAACTTGTAGATTTTCAATACCAGAAAGACGGAAATTGGAACGCAAAAGAAGAAGATGCATGGTAAAATGTTGATAATAAAGTCAACAAAACCTATCTCTTCAAACGATGATCCAATGATGCTGTAAGGTCGCAAAGAAGGGATTGGTTAGTGTTGCATAGAACGATGAGGCAAAATGAAACCATCCTCATGTATACACTCATCCTTTTCCAAACAACTCACATATTTGGAGGGTCCCCTATCATCGTCGCAGTTCCTCCAACATTACTCAGCAATACCTCCCCAATCAAATAGGGCCGAGGATCGACTCCTAATATGCCACACATAATCAATAGTTACGGGAGCTATGAGAAGCATTGTCGTAACATTGTCCAAAGAAGGCAGAAGATAGAGCCACTAGTCGCATACAGAGTACCATCAATCTGTTGAAGCTTACCCTTTGAGGCAACGAGCAGCCTAACAGCACACCATTCAAAAATGCCAGTGTGAGATAGCTCACCGACTAGCAGCATCATTCCGAATAATAGACCTAGCGTCGACCATTCCATGTGGAGCATGATTGTATGGATCGACTCTGTATGACCATTATGCATGAGGAAGAGGAAGAATAGAGCAACAAATGATCCAAAAAGAGCAACTAATGTCCGATGAATCACTTCAAGTAAGATGAAGATGTAGACAAAGATCATGATAAGTGCTGCGATGAGTACTGAGTGTTCTGCCAGGGGTGACATTGTAGACGCATAGAGAGTGAATGTGAGCTCTCCGTGGTGAGGGACATCCGATGCAGAAGCAATATCTTTCTGTGATGGAAGATAGGGCCCTAACACTGTTGCTATCATATACTATGTCGTGAGTGCATTTGCTTCGTGAGATTCTTCGTGTACGACAGATTCGTAGTAGGGAGGAGGCAACACCTGAGACCCAGTCTGAAAGTTCATACAAAGAAGTAGGAAGATGATATCATTAGCAACAAGCTGGTAAAATAAGGTCCAAGGATGCAAGGGAAAGGACGGCAGCAATCAGCAACTCACAGTGCTCCAAACATCGATGACATGTTGCTCCTCAGGATTTTCCCAATTCACTGTCACCCTCGCTTCCTTTGTGACACGTTTTTCCTTCTACGCTTGCTGGACCAAATAAATAATCGGACGATACCCATTTTGTTTCCTTACTCTGTACTCCTCGAATTGCCATTCGTAAGTAACTCTCCTCAGTAAGTGTGGTGTCGATGTGAGGAGTGAGGAAGATGATGTCACCAGAATGGAATTGATTTCTGTCTCTAAAATAATCCTGGTCGTAGACGTCGCCACGACATGGTGTCTTACAAGCAATTCCGACAGGACCAAAGATAGAGTCGGACTCATCAAGATGAGTTGGCCATCCAACGACGACTCCAACGAGACAACTCATGACAACAACGAGGAATCCAGTAAAAAAGTAATCCTTCTTTGTTGCCCGGATGATATGCGAACCATCGTCATGTTTTTGGGAGATGATAGGCACGTCATGGCTATCCTCATCTAAATTATCACCATCATCAATAAATTCGTCACGTTTCTTCGGTGCATCATCGTCTGCTGTTGTCAATGGTATCGCCTCAGAAGCATGCAAGACATCTTCTCCATCCCTAGCTTCGCCAGTGGCCAGAGTGATGTTGGTAGGCTTCTTATCATCAACCTTCTTCACCTGTTGCGTAGAAGCAACAACGTCACAAAATGCACCACCTCCACCATGAGGATGACCATGACCTCCTCCAGCTCCTGGCATCATCTTTCGTGGTGCAAAGATGAGAGGCTTGAACAGTTTCTTCCTCTTTCCCGCTGCTACCTCCTCTTTATCTTGGGGTACCAGTTCAGCCTTTCCCCCTCCTTCACCAGAAACATCAGTCTCCAAATCGTCTTCTTCCTCTTCCTCCTCCCCCTCCTCCTTAGTTTCTTCTCCATAATGCTCAAGTCCAACAGGAGCCGCCTGAGGACGAAAGAATTCATACATCCCAAGATCCGCATCATCCGCTGGGAGCAGATCCATAGCAACAGCCCTTCGTGCTAAAACACCCGCCATGAACGAATTGGTCTTTTTGCGAGAGCGTCTATTGGAAGGATGTGTTTCATCATGAGGAACATCCTCAGCTTGGAAGAATGCTCTGCCAGAGATGGGAGCAGTGTTTTGACGCATGCGATGGGGAGCATGAGAATGGTTCCTTTGTGTAGAAGCTTGCTGTTGCATCTGCAAAGAGGACGAAACTACCGTCCCATCCTCGGCTACAATCTCCTCCATGATGGGCCTTGAAGGGATGTTAGCAGTGCCTTGGAAGAAGTCGTTAGACGCAGCACTGCAGAGAGGCATAGAGAGGACTTTCTTTCTTGGTAAAATTGGCCCCATTAGAGATTGAGGACTAGTTTGACTCCTGCGGCTGCTCTCATGAGAGCCTCGACGCACACGGGTGCCTCCTCCACTCGTCGTTTGTGGTGCGGTGGTGGCAGTGCTATCGATAACAAAGAAGTCGGCATTTGGTTCAAAGCTTAGCATCTTCTTTCGCCGGCCGCCACGAGGAGATGACGGCTGAGGAGAAGAGGTGACTTCACCCGAGTCGCCGGCTACTGCCGTGTTGCTGCTATCAGTAGAGATGGATTGGTTGGTTGCTGCTGTTTTAGGCATGATGGAATAATTATGACATGTCAGTTCATTAAAGAGGTTGTTAGGGTTAGGGGGCAAAGAGCAAAGAGCAAAGAGCTCGGATTCTGAGTCTGAGCTCGGATTGGGCGATGCTTACGTCATGGTCTCCAAAATGAATGGCTCTGGGAGATGCAAAAAGGCGGGACGGTATTCAGCTTCAACATAAAAGCCATCTTTCCCGAATCCTCAGCCAACTCTTGCAGTACGCTAAGTACAAGTTTTACAATTCACAGCTTAGCGACGAACAAGGCAGAAACGAAGCTTATGGGAAGCAAGAGACCAGCCATTTACAGCCCAAACTTGACGTTGACGTGCCTAAAAGTCTGAATGAGTATGGTATGCATAAGAGCAGACTCTCTACTCTATTTGTGTAGTAGTAGTAGTATTTGTACATTGGTCTGCACTTCCTTTACTTCTGCAACTGCATCGCTTGCGTTTATGATTCACGATGCGCATCGTCTTGATTCGGTTTATTGTTTAGGCTTTGTTTGCCTTTGTGCGCCAGTACCATGCTGATGCACTCTAGTGATCCATGATACATCATGTCTACGTACGTGGAAGCTGAATAATTCGGCCTACACCTTTGACTTACATGCTTGTCGTACACTTCTCCATTGCCTTTGCCGGCTTCATTGGCATTTGTGCGTACCGATTACCGATAATATATGAATTTGCTGACCTACCTTACGACCTAATTACGGTAAATTTCGGCTGGTTCTCTAGCAACAGCAAATACATGCAAGAAACGAAAAAAGCGCTCGGTCGCTATCAAACATAATGTTACTGAAATAACAATACAGTATTGTAAAAGTTCATCCCTATACTCCTTCATGTTCTTATTGCACTCTTCTACGCAGCCTCTGCAGACTTTAAATTCTTGCTTGGCCTATGCCCATGCTCCTTACCCTTACAAATAGTCTGAGCAACCTGGGAACATACATCCACACCACACTTCTTCTCTTTCCAACCAGCCACATGCTTAATACAAACCCCTCGATTCTCTGCTTGATTCGTGCAGCCCTCCTGACTGCACAACTTCGGACTTCGGATTATACGTCACCTCCGCTCCATGCTTTCGACATACTCCACCCTGCACAACGTGACTTTGACACCCCTCTATTGAACACAAATAATGCTTGACATCCGCCCCATGCTTCTTACACAGGCCACCCTTTTGAGATTGATTTTTACACCCATCATAACTACATCGTTTCACCTTTGCTCCATGCTTAATACAAACTCCGCCATTACGTGCTTTACTTCGACACCCCTCCGCTTTGCAGAATCTCGGATTGACTTTAGCTCCATGAGTAATACAAACTCCACCCTGAATAGCAAAATTATCACATCCATCCGTATTACATCTTTTGATGATGGCTCCGTGTTTCATACATACGCCTCGATTGACAATGGTGTTGGTACAGTTTGGAGAAGAGCATGGACGGCCATGACGTTTGCACACTCCGCCTTTGCGGTTGGCTTGGTTGGTGCAGTTTGGTGCCGAGCATACCTTTCTATATTTTTTCCAGTCGATGGATTTTGCCGGCTGTTTCTTTGACGGTGCTCGCTTGCGTTTATTGGTAGTAGGTGGTGATTTTTTATCCGCCAGTCGTTTTGCAGTCATGGCAACCATCTCGGCAGCCAAAGCTAGCACCACTAAATTACTTCCCTCTGCCGTTTTTTTCATATCGGAATCTTCTTCCACACTCGTTAGTTGTGGCGTGGTGGCGGCCGTGCTATCGATAACAAAGAAATCTGCTTTTGCTTCAAAGCTTAGCATCTTCTTTCGACAGCCGCCACGAGGAGGAGAGGTGATTTCTTCTTCACCCAAGACACCAGCTACTGGAGTGTTGCTGCTATCAGCAGAGATAGATTGGTTTGTCGCTGTCGCGTTAGGCATGACGGAATTATGACATATATCAGATATGGCGAGGTTTGGAGCAGAGAGCTGGATGGCTGGATTGATTCTGAATCGCAGCTCGGGTTGGGCGATGCTTACGTCAGGCTCCCTGGATAAACGCCTTAGGTGGGGAGATCTTTCTGGTAGTAAAAAGGCGGGACAAACAGTCACTTCAACTTACATAAAGATGCCTACCTCGCTCTTACGCACTTTCCCGAATCATCTAGCTCGCTCTAGAGGAAGAGATAAGTATGAGCAAGGCACTGCTTAGCGACGAACAAGGCTGGAAAGAGCTTTTGGGCGAGAGAGGCGAATAGTAGTGTAGACCAGCCATTTACTCTAAGTCAAAGAATGTATTTCACTATGATAGATGGGTTGTTACTACACCACCTCCCTCCTCATCCCAACTACAACAGAAAGTACAACCACAATCATCCAAACACCTAGAAGTACTAATACAAGCAATCGGACAAAACAATAATCCTGGTCATATACGTCGCATGGCGTCTTGCTAAAGATAGAGTCGGACTCATCGAGACGAGTCGGCCATCCAACGACGACTCCAACGAGACAACACATGACAAAGACCAGTAATCCGGTAAAAAAGTAATCCTTCTTTGTTGCCTCGGATGATATGCGAATCGTCATCATACTTTTGGGAGATGGTTCCTTCTTGGCTCTCTTCATCTAAATCATCCACATCATAGAGGAATTCGTCACGTTTTTTTGGTGCATCATTATCATTATCATCTTCTGCTGTTGTCAATGTCAATTGTACCACCTCAGAGGCATGGGCACGGAAGATATCTTTTCCATCTCCATCCCTAGCTTTTTGACTCCTGAGGCTCTCCTCATGAGAGCCTTGATGTACACGGTTGGCGGCTGTGCTATCGATAGCAGATGTTTCTGCTTTCGGTACAAAGCTTAGCATCTTCTTTCGCTTTGGTCGGTCGTCACTGCCACGAGCAGATGGCGGCGTGACAGGAGAGGTGACTTCACCCGAGTCGCCGGCTACTGCCGCGGAGATGGATTGGTTGGTTGCTGCTGTTTTAAGGCATGATGGAATAAGTTAGTGACATAAGAGTTCAAGAGATTCGGGGGATTCTGAGCTCGGATTGGGCGATGCTTACGTCATGACTCAAAATGAATGGCTATTGTATGGCGATGGGAGCGACGATTCTTCATGGTAGTAAAAAGGCGGGGCGGTATTCACTAACGTACACGCTTTCCGATCAAGTCATCAAGTATGTATCTACATATCTCCACTTAGTACGATACATACCTTCACAGCTTAGGCTTACATAGGACGAGCAAGGTAATGTGTAGACAAGCAATTTACAGCTCCAAATTGATGTGTCTAAGTCTGAGAGTATACATGAGTGCAAAAGTAAAATGCAGACTCCTCTATTCTGTATCTGCACACATTGGTTTGTTTCCTGAATACTTAAATCGCTTGCGTCTCTGCTAGTCACGCCCCATGCTTGGGTCGGTCGTTCGAACTCTCCAAACACTTTTTTGCTCATTTTACACGGGAACACCAGCTTCAAATAAGATCATTGGCAGGATGGGCTCGTATAACGCTTCGGAGACGCATCGAATTAGAATTATTCCTTCTTCGACGTCCAGTGCTGCGATAACAAGTAACACACGAACGTGAATAAAAAGGTGCATGTTAAATGGTCGTACACAGTACATCAAAGAGCAGCAGAAGATAATAATTACGAAGTACATTAACGGGCTCCTCAACCTCATCCAACTTGCAAGTCCTCAATAATAATTTTTCCTTTGCCCCCTTAAAAAGTACACACATCACACATAACAGCAATGTCTATCAAATTTTCAGTTACGTCTTCAACTTTCAAGCTCAAACGATAGAGATGGCCTCGAACACAACACAAGTAGCGAAGACAGCTGTAACGAAAGTAAATGCAGTGCCGGCAATGATAGAAGCAGCGCCGCTGGGGGCAGGAGTAGAAGTAGAAGTGGTCTCCATACCGTCAGTTCCACTTTCCATAGGCTCGGCACTCTCCTCCTCTCCGCCAACGTGATCGAAAACGGGAGTTGCAGCTCCATTTTCATCCACCAAACGCAGTCCAATCCAGTCTTCGGAACAACCGGTCACTACGTGTCCAGCATCAGTCCAGCCAGAGGCGGTCTCAAAAGGGTCCCAGAAGGAAACTCCAAAGTTGACCTCGGTGCCGGGGGTCAGTTGAGCATCCGTTTCAGGGGAGGGAGTAGTGAGTGACCTGGATGTTTCAAAGATGTAATAGCCTTCTGCTCCATTGGTGGCATTGCCCGTGAAATCCCATGCACCGGACCACTCATTGCCAGGGCTTGTTCCAAAGTTATCATCCACCCTACAATACGGCCCGACGGCAAATTCGTCGTCCTTGTTGGCAATCAAATCATTGCCACTACCTTCGTTAGGTCCATACATGACACCTCTTTCCGTAGTCTTGAGCTCCCAGTGAGCACCGATGTCTACTGCGTACGGAGCGCATGCTTCTGGGACTGCATCACAGTTCACAGCTTCGCTCAAAGGACAGCCTCCCATGTTAAACAAGGTGGCCTTCTCTCCCATCTGGAACATGCTTGCAACTGAGGCACACTTTTTGTTATCATCTATCTGATATCAAACATGTACTTGCCGGGAATCTGATACGGAAGTAGATGTCGGTAGCGTCGTAGACACACTGGATCTTCATGTTTCCAGCAGTGTACATTTTCGACGTACAGAGCTCCGGTACAGAGGACTCTCGAAGACTTCCACGCCGTCCCAATCGAAGATGTCACTGGCATCCAATGGTCGGAGGAGATGCGGTTTTGATGCACGTGATGTAGTCGATTGATGTGGCATGAATCTTCCGCATATGATGGTGGGGAGGGTCTCGAAGGCAGCGATGCTCAAGGCCAAGGAGAAGGCGGCGCGTTTTTGTCTTGGGGAAGATCATTGTGTTATGTTGCAGTACAGTTGAATAAATTGGTTTGTTGCTGTTGTGTTAGGCTTGATGGAATAAAGGCACCATAAAGGCAAAGAGCTCGGATTCGAGTCTGAGCTCGGATTTGAAGTCTGAGCTCGGATTGGGCGATGCTTACGTCATGATCTCCAAAATGAATGGCTCTGGGAGATGTAAAAAGGCGGGACGGTATTCAGCTTCAACTTACATGGCCACCTTTCCCGATATCATCTCATCTCAATCCAAGTTACATACTTAAGTATGTAGATAAATAGATTATTTTAGTAGCTACTCTCTAGACCCGAGGATCAGTAGAGAAAGGAGAAACTTAAACCAGGAGGGGCCCGGGCTGTGCCCGAAGACGCCCTGCTGGGTACGGGTTGGTCGCCGTAGGTGGATGGCAATGGCAAAACGCTTTGGTTTTGGTGCAGGCGAGGCCGAACTGTAACTGTTGGAGGAAGTGGATCCTCGGGGTGGGTGCGGTGTAGGATGTGGCCGTTAGAATTTCTGACGGGCGGGTTTGGATGAAGACCATGATGAGCTTTCGATCTTTGTAGGAATGGTGAGAGACGACGCGGAACCAGCTCCCCGCCGGTGGTGGTGGGATCAGCTGATGAGTTTGCAAGTGTAAGAATGCCTATGCGGAGCGGAGCCTCTGGAGGGATTCGAGGTCCAATCCTCGCGGCTTGGGATCGATTGGGAGTGAAATATGTACATATCTCTATGTACGCTACATACCAGCTTACCTCGACGGACTCTGGCTCTGGACTCTGGACTGTGTAATTGACACATTGTCCGCACATTGTCATTATCAGCTTTTCGATGATTTGAACTGTATTATGGCTAGTGCATCATCTTTAGCAAACTTATCAAATATTTATATGACACAAAGATAAACTCACCGACTCCAAAAACTCATAATCAAACAAGTCTTCTCTGCGTAACCGGCAGGCACCCTGCACAAAGACAAAGCACTGAGAAATTTCCGGACAGATTCCGCCCTTTATTCAACAACTCCACTGATCACCAGCACCAGTCTTACATGACCCTTCCATTATGGCATCACAAATAGTAGTAGTAGTAACCAAATCAAGATCGCGAAACTAAATCCATTCAGTACGCAACCTCAACGAGGATATCAACGTACCTGCAGAGGATGACGAGTTCCGTGTTTGGGGATGGGGGACAGACTGGGAGAAGATGAAACCTGGCTGGGAGCAAAATCTTCTTGGAACTACGGTCGACTGCGTGCCGACTGAGCAATGTCAAGAAGATTATGATGGAGGATTAATAATATAAATGTGAAGAGGTTGGTTCAGCCTTTGTATCTACAATGAGAGTAGGGCGTGTAAATGGCAAAAGTTGGCTTCAAATGAACGGGCGGAATACGGATGAAACTGCTCAAAAAAGATTGCTCGAAGAGCCGAAAGCCCACCAAAGATCTTTCCAGATCTCTAAGTAAGCACACGGCTACGGCTACGGTGAAACTCTGCATATGGTACAGAATACAGATATATTATAAATAGATGGAATGCCGCCTTGGGCTAAACTCATGTTTCAAATGCAATCTCTTCTGGAAGACCTTAGAGGCTGGTGCGATGTCACACAGAGCCACTGCACGCTACATATCTAAGTAGATAGCAGTCCCGAGGGAAAGCAAGTATGTAATGTAGTGGTTGACCGTCCCGTCCGCTTCAAGTTTCAAGTGGCCGCTTTGAAGAAAAAGGAGAAGGGAAAGTAAAAGGAGTTAATCTCTGGTAGGGGTTAATTGAAACACGCGTTCAGCCTCGCATGGCTTTCTCAACTACGTCCAACCGACTCTTTACTACTTGATTGGACAACGCCGCTCGCCGAATGGCTACCTGCAAACTAATCCACACATAAGTAGGAGGTCTCTGGGCACTCTTTCTTCCTTTGAGCGATGAGGTATGATTCCTCTCAATGCTAATCAAGAAACTTTCCTGCGTTAGATTGAGATTGAGATTGAGAGCATATCCCTCCTCCAAATCGGCGATAAATGGTGTCAACCTCCTACGATGGACTATGAGCTCATAATTCATAATCTGTGATAAAACGCACATCCACTGCTAACGATCTGCATCAATTCTACCCAAGACACCAATACTCTATCCACATCTATATTATTCTACACTCTTCAATCATCATGAAGGTTGTCATCCCTACTATCCCGAACTCTCCTTAGCATTAGTACTCTTTCTCTCCGTCTGCAACTCTTCCGTAGTTGCCAATACATCCGCAGCAGCACCAGCCAATGCCGTAAACGACGACGTCGCCATAGATGGCGAGGCGGAGACACCCAACAAGAATGGCATTCGCACCGCTACCATGCCTAAGAAGCCTGCTGCTGATGGATACAAGAAGCCAGATATCGCTCAGATCGTGAATGGCATAGATTTGGGGAAGACCAGTTCCATACTTTGTTGGCCTGATCGTCAAAAAATTCTGATAACTTTAGTTTTGCGGTGGCACTCTCATCTCATCACGAGTTGTGGCTCACTGGCAGCGCATTGCATTGAAGAGATTTGATTCGGGCCCGGATTCAAGAGTACTTTGTCAACGCGTACAACAGATTTGATCCCGATGATGATGGATATTTTCATTTCTACGACGGACACTATCCCCCACCCTGACTATGTTTATGGGGTTAATGATGTCGCGTTGGTTATTCTACCGTCTAAACACAGACCGTGTGACGGGGATTAAGTACACAATTCCTCAACGAGAATCAACGTACCTGCAAGCTGGTGATCGAGTTTCAATGTATTTTGGGATGGGGTCAAACAGAGTACGAAGGGTCGAGTGCAATCCTTCTCGGAAGCTACGGTCCGACTATGTGCCAATTGGAGCAATTGTCCAAGAAGATTTATGAGGATGACACCTCGTGCAGCCACCTATCTCAAAGGACCAGAATGTGTGCGCAGCAAAGAGATGGCACTGACTCATGCTCCGGTGACTCTGGAGGGCCTCTGCTTACCTCGTATGAAGATCCACTTCAGTTGTGCATCGTATCCTGGGCGAGAAACTGTGCTGAACCAGGCTCTCCTGGAGTTTATAACTCGTGTGAGTTACTTTGCTGATTGGATCAAAGAGACGGCGTGTGCATCCACTGGAGAGTGTCTGTCCCCCTACAGTTTCCCCTGGCCCGACAACTTCTCCTGCACCCTCTCTTTGCACCAAGTCTCTCCTCCCCTGCACCGACTCTCTCCTCTGAACCCACTCTCGGAGAAACCGACTGGATCGAAGTCGAAGGCATCAAAACAAAGCACGAAGTCATCCAAAGGAAGCACGAAGTCATCCAAAGGCGCGAATTCTTAATTTTCCCTGTCCTTCTAGACACTTCAACCGTAATCGTAATGATGCATAGGAAAGTTTTGTTATATGTTTATGTGCATTGCCCTCTTGGCATCGCCCAATCAAATGCACTTTCCATTCGCCTCTATTCTTTTCATTCTGCATTTATCACATTCCTTTGGAATATTGACTTAGTACCTACATTACTCGTAATAATAGATAGACGAGCAGACATATCCTCATATGTTTTCTTGAATGCATTCACAGTCCTAATATGCTTTCATCTACTTATTTGGAAGTGGAAGCTGATTAAAATGCTTGGTGCACACTCACTCCACCTTTGTCGACTCCACTTTTATTTTGCGCATCCTCAATCACCTTCTTCATTGCTGCGCATTATATGATACATTGCTTTCTTTGTGCATCTTTCTCTGCATGCATTCTGATGAATGATAAAATGATACAGACGTCCTCTTCTTTGCCAGTCTTTGCCTTTGCATTCCACTCACTCTGCCTTTGCCTACTTACCGCTAACTTATCTGTAGCTGCAGATACAGCAGATGACCGGCTGTTGGCTATCGCTGCTGCTAACACAGTTGCGCATCATCATCACCTTTTGCTGTGATGTAACTACCATAACGCTTACATAAGTATCTGCGTCGTTCGGATTGGATTGATTTCGAGTACATGAACATTGTATCGGCACTGGACATTTACAAATGCTCACATGTATCTAACCAAGCGGTATCAGTAGGTACCAGTCAACAGCCGCAGTTCGCTTCAACGCTTCTCATCGACGTTCTTTGCACAAAGAAAGCAACAACTTACAAAGTATTAGCGGCGAAGTGAACAGCAGCCTCAATCAACGACGTTGCTTGCTGTTAAATAACGACACACTGGCAAGATGGTGAAGGGCATGCAATTCCTGATAGATGACTCTTATACGATGGATGATGATGACGAATCCATCTCCATCGTCACACCGCCTCCTCCTCAGAGCAATGAGAACGGTAATTTAAATGTCAAACTGCCTCCTCCTGAAAATCCATCATCACAGCTTGCATATGCAGAGGAAAAGAAGAGTGATACGCCTAATAATAGTGTTGGATCATCGAATATCCTCGGTGATGCTGTAATGTTAATGTCAGATGAGCATGATAATAATATCGGCAGCGATGAACAGCAGGAATTAATAAATGCAGAGACGACCAACTCGACTGCATCAATGATAACTCCACAGTCATCTAATCTACACGAACCACAGACAATAAAAAGATTCTTCGACAGCAGTGACAATAAATAATGCTAGCAATGCGAACGAGCAGCAGCAGCCCACCAAGTCAACAATGGCCATGGTGAAATTACGAGTGTGGGATCCCGCAGCTCCCTCCAAACAATTCAAATTTATAACTGCCACCACCGGGCTGCTGTTGCCTCAAGATGACAACCATAACGATGACAGCAGCAATGGCAATGCTATTGACACTACCGACCACTCTAACAACGATGGCAACATTATACTAGCACCTAAAAAATATCAAGATTCTCGGAATCAAAAGCGACTATCAGTCGTCAAAGAAGAGCGTCGTACGGAACGTCGTACCTCCAGTGGAACTATTTTCGAGGATGGGGATTATGAAGGAGCAAAGCGTCGTCCTTCTTCGAATGGTTCTTTTTATGAGGATGAGACTGAAGGTACCGATGCTGCTAGTTCGAATGATTGGCATGCAGATCTTGATAATTACCATCATGCTATTCTTAGTGGAGGGGAAAGTAGTGATCATAATCATCAGCAGGGGAGGCGGGAGATGTTGGAAAGACAGAAGACTGTCAAGATTGACAATATATCGATCAAGAATGATCTATCGCAATTATCTCAATTGGTGGAGGAAGGAGAAAGTGACGATGATGATGATGTAGAACAAATTGCAAGTGGGTAACCTTATTGGAATTCACTTGATCAAGAAAACACCATCTACAACAGCAGCTTCATTATCTACCAACTCTAGTGCACACCACAACAAAAATGAATGGAAGGTTGGAAATTCCATTCGAGTATTACACAATCTCAATCTGATACCCTTGCACACTACTGGATTGGAACAATTATTATATCAGATTGAACAGAATGATCCATCATTACGTGAGTTAATTCTTGATGGGATTACCACACCACCACTCTCCTCATCCCCACAACAACAACAACCGCCACCACTATCATTCAAACACCTAGAAGTACTAATAGAAGCAATCGGACCAAACACCTCCATCAAAAAATGCTCCCTCCAACACTCCAAAATCACCAATGAAATAGCATCCATGTTGGCATTGGCATTGGTTGATAACACCACCATGACCTCATTGTCACTACGGGGGAACGACTTGACTAGTGTAGCTGTACAGAATTTTTACTCCGTATTGAATAGTGGCGAGAATCGGACATTACGAGTGTTGGATATAAGTAACAATGTTGGGATTGATGAAGATGTGAGTGAGGCATTTGAGACGTTTATGGAGCAGAGGGCGGTGAAGCGAATGTTGACGTTAAAGGCAGAAAAGGCAAAGAGGATTGCAAAGGGTTTGCCGTTGTTGAATGAAATGTTGGAGGAGGAGAGTGAGGATGATTGGAGGATTGGGAGTGGTGGTGGGGGGGGGAGACGAAGAAGTAGTATTGGGATTGGGGGTGGTGGTGATGGGGGTGTGTGGTGTCACTGTGGTTTGTCATCCTGATATTATTGATGGCACATTTCATAACAATGGGCCTAACAACGATAGTAGCAGCGCTGGCAACAACAGTTCTGGAAGCACTTTGAGTGGGTCAGGATCAAGACCTGAAGATGATCGAAGGTATTACGATTCGGTTAGTTCGGAACTTACGGGATTGACAGGGCTTGGGCTTGGGAATGAGCCGCACGCTGCTTTTGGTGGTAGTGGTCTAGGTGGTTTTGAAGGGTCTTCTCCACCACAACAGCAACAGCAGCCACAAATTGTTTCGGAATTGTATTCTCAATCTCAACAGTATCAACAGCAACAGGAACCTATGCCATCCCCCCAACGCTCTAGTCGACATTTCGACCCCAACTACAGCATGGAATCCTCCCAAGTTTCTCAGCGGCAACTAGAACCAATGCCATCTCCCCAACGATCCAATAGACACTTCGATCCCGACTACAGCATGAACTCTTCGCAACTCTCGACGCAGCAGACAACAACCACCAATGCCATCTGTATCCCCCCAACGATCCAATAGACAATTCGATCCCAACTACAGCATGGCCTCCTCCCAAGTCTCTTCGAATGACAGTAGCACTTCTAATACTGGAAACGAAAACCTCGATCAACGCCAACGACAACAATTGGCCACCGTCAACAGCAAGCAACAACAACAACAGCGTAAGATTCAGCAACGACAGTAGTAGTCGTTCCAACAATCGCAACAACTTGCGACCCTCCCACCCTAACCAACTCATCCTCCCAATACAGCAGAGCATCCTCCCGAAATAGTCTCAACCCCTCCACAGAAGATTACTTTGATGACAAGGCCACTGAACGTGAGTTACGACGTCAACTAGCCACACAGGGGCAAGCAGTGGGTGCCTATGCAATTGATGATGAGGCACCGCATCGTCAGGAGGTGCGGGGGAGGAGGACACGTGTGAGTCGCACAGAGAGTCAACGGCGTGCACGATTGTCGGAAATTAAGTGGTGTTGCTCCACCAGCAGCAGCTGCTGCTACCACTATGAATAGTATTACAGAGGGAGGAGACATAGTCGAAGCAGATATAGAAACGAATGGAAGAGTATGAGTATCGCAATTTGTCCAATGTATGACAAGTTTCTTTTACAGGATTGGATTGGATGGTGAGGATAACAAGACGGAGAGGGTGATTTGTTTGACTTTTGGTGTTTGTATCTTGGTGTTGTTGGTTGCTAATCATTCTCTACGCTGCTCGTGATTAAGTGAAGCCAAAGGTTAAGGCTGACTCTACTTAGTAATGCAGAGATTTTTTTTCTAATTAGTTTTTCTGTTTTCCTATTGTATATACTACTGCAACTCTAAGCATTGCAAAAGTTTTTTCTTGCTGAAAAATTGTTTGCTCTCCTCTTCGTTGTGTGTTTTGCCCTAGCGACTGACACATCATATTCATATATTATAATAATTCCTAGCAGGCAACCTTCTTGATAATATTTGTTGTTGTTTTGTTAATCCCCCACCCTAAACTGCAGCACTGTTAAATAAGTTGCTCCATTCCAAATTCCCCTACTGCACTTGTGCCTCTCCTACTGTTGATGAAGGCATCAGAATATGGACAACATGGTGAGTGGAATATTATGTGAAGTGAAAGATTAGGCAAGCGACATGCACACCAATTCAAACAGGTTGTATTATGGGCGGGTGCGCAAAAAAAGCAACACATCGCTTGTAGAGAATCCATGGTATATATGCATCCCCCCAGTTGTAGGAATTGCATGATATACTATATCTGCAGGTATAAATCCTATATATCAATGACAGAAAATACAACAATAAGATAGAAAACTCACCTACAAAGATTTCCCTGCACTCAGCCATATAAACCGCACCCACTCTCCATCTTCAATCTAAATGCTCAACGAAGGAACAGTCCCCGAAGCACCCCTAACATGCTCCCTCAACACCCGATTACTCGGACTCGGCGGCATTTTATACGCCATGTCAAAACAATACCTCAAGAACTTTTCCATATTCACATTCACCCCACTTGAAGTGGTGGTGTCAACTGCTCCCGACTTTTGAAAAAAGTCAATCCAATCATCCTTACTTGTCAATTTCAATTTGGGAGTCAAGGTGGAGTTATTTCCCAATACGTCAAATGTGGATGCTATGGCAATTGCCTCCTTGTAGCTGCTCACGGTGCATGGCGATGATGAGGAGGGGGATTGAGGAAGGGAGGATTTTAGTTTGGCCAGGTCGGAGGAAAAGGTGGGGGTGGAGGAGAAGGAGGTGGAGCGGGGGCGGCCTTCGACTGTCATTTTGTTGTGTAGTAGATATAGTAAGTGCTGTTAGATTGTAATAGTGGCGGCTGTGTTCTTATGCTTTGAAGATCTTTAAGCTTGGCAATGATGTCATTGAAGTGATTGTTCTTTTTCAAGTTCGTTCGGCAAAAGATCCAAAAGGTGTCAGAAGCAGATCGACGATGTGACACAAATAACACGTTGCCTTCGTTTGTCTTTTTGTTGTTCAGGTAAAAACCATCATCATGTCGACCAACTATCAGAGAAGACTGCAAAGGAGGAGGAAGATATCGGCGCTCTAATTTACAGGGAGAGCCAGCTGAGAAAAAAAGAGGCTGCAGCTGCAAGTCAAGAGTGGGAGGAACTCATCTTGTAGGTCAAGGTCAAGCACTCTTCGTCCGGCTCGTCGTGCGGCTGCTGCTGCTGCTATTCGTGGAGACGATTCATCTGCTGTGGCTCCTTGTAGAAAAGTGGTTGGAGTCCGGCGGCGGGAGCTTCTATCCTTGGATACGATTCATCTGCTGTGGCCTCTGGTAGAAAAGTGGTTGCAAAGAGAAAGCGTCATTCGTCTCCTGACGATGATGAAGGAAACGAGGCAGCTAGGAAAGTTGCATAACGGAGGCAAAGGAAAAGATATGAATGTTCTGCTGATGGGTGCACAAATCAGGTCCAACAAGGAGGAATGTGTAGAAGGCACGGGGCGAAATTGACAGGTAGGAATTGCAGCCATGAAGGATGCTCAAATCATGTTGTCAATGGAGGAGTGTGCGTTAAGCACGGAGCGACATGTACAAAGAAGAAGTGCAGTGTTGAAGGATGTAAAAAATATGCGCAAAACGGTGGAGTGTGCGTGAGGCATGGGGCGAAAATGAAACTATGCAGCACTGAAGGCTGCACAAACAAAGTCGTCAGGGGAGGAGTGTGCATTAGACACGGTGCAAAGCTCAAACGATGCAGCAGTGAAGGATGCACAAATCAAGTCATCAAGGAAGGTGTGTGCAGGAGACACGGAGCAAAGGTCAAACAATGCAGCAATGGAGGGTGCAAAAATCAAGTTGTCAAAGGAGGAGGGTGTGTTAAGCATGGAGCAAAGCCAAAGGTCAAACAATGCAGCAATGGAGGATGCAAAAATCGAGTCGTCAAAGGAGGAGTGTGCGTTAGGCATGGGGCAAAGGTCAAACAACAACGCAAACTATGTAGCAGCGAGGGATGCACTAATTATGTCAAACGAAATGGAGTGTGCATAAGGCATGGGGCAAAGGTCAATCGACGCAGCAGTAACTGATGACTGATGCACCAATCAAACCAAACGAAAAGGATGTGCGTCAGGCATGTGGTAGAAGTCAAACGATGCAGTAACATATATAGGATGTTCGAAGGAGTCATCAAAGGAGGTATCTGCTTTAGACATGGGGCAAAGAACAAAGTATCTAGCTTCGAAGGATGCACTAATTATTCCAAACAAGGAGGAGTTTGCAGAGGCATGGAGCACATCGCAATCCTGGACGAGTCAATTGCATTCGGTCTATCATGCAGATCCGCATTGATAAAACGACTGCAACTCTTCCCAATCAGCGCACTGCCGCAGAGTATAGGTACCAACCAACAAGATCGAAGTAGAGGACACCAAGTATGCTAAAAAGGGAGGAGTTTGCAAGGCGGTGAAACGAAAAAAAATTATGCATTACTAAAGGATAGTTAAGCAGCAGATTAGGTATCTAGCTATCATTGATGGAGTTTGTGTTGCAGCCGCAAAACGCATACGATTGTTTAACGTCAATGGATATAGCATCCAACCCAACGAAGAGGAGCAACACAAGAGGCAATGGGCATATCGCAATCTTTACCTATGACGAATTAACTGCTTGTGATAGTTATAGTTCAAGGTTCAAGATCGATGTGACGTGAAGATCATGTTGCCTCTACTGCCTTCTGAACTCATTGCATTTTTCATTGTTCAGGTAAAAACCGTAAACATCGACCAAACAACAAAACAATCGGAGGCGTTTGTGGCGAGGTAAAGAAGTGACACAGACATGCGATGTTTGTCTGTTTTTTCGCGTTCGTGGGTGTTATTTGTGTTTTCGGAACTGGTACATCCAACATACAGTAGCCAGAGAATGAGTGATGGACGTGAAACATTAATTGATTCCGACTGTGAAGATTACCGACTGACACTTGTAGACCCTCATTACAAGACGGAAGGGTCTGTGAAATTCACCAGAGGCAACAACAACCGAGAGGCAAGGCAACAACCGAGAGCATGAACAACATGTCCATGTCATCCAAATTACTGCTATTGGTAGAGGCGGCTGCATCATTGGGCAGCGAGGGCAATAATGAAGATTTTGGCGCTCTAATTTACGGGGAAAGCCAGCTGAGAAAGAAAGAGGCTGCCAACGTGTCTGCAGCCGATAAGAGGAATTCATCTCATCAAGCCAACACTGATTACTGCAATACCAATCCTCATACGACGGTTGATGCAAGTAAATCGTCATCTAATAAGAGAAAGCGACATTCATTAGGAGATCAGGATCAGGTTCCCATGATTACGAGGAGTACACCTTCAAGCGTTGCTAGTGTTAGGAAGAAGTATAACAGAAAGATGTGCTCTGCCGAGGGATGCGATAATTTATCTAGAGGAGGAGGTGTGTGCATTAGACATGGAGCAGCGATCAAGCTATGCAGCAGCGAAGGATGCACAAACATAGCTGTCAAGGGGGGAGTGTGCAAGAGGCACGGAGCAAATCCGATAGTCAAGCAATGCAGTAGGGACGGATGCACAAAAAAGGCCCAGCAAGGAGGAGTGTGTATTAGGCATGGGGCAAAGGTCAAACCATGCAGGATTGACGGATGCAATACTAATGCGAAGCGAGGCGGTGTGTGCACGAGGCATGGATCGACGTTAAATCTTTGCAGCAGCGAGGGATGCACAAACTATGTCCAGAATAGAGGAGTCTGTATTAACCACGGTACATCACGGGCGAAATGGACAAAGTGCGCTGAGGAGCCTGTGGCTGTGTTAGGCATGGGGCAAACGTTGAACGATGCAGAAGGGATTGATGAACAGACTAACCTCAGCACAAGGAGGATTCTGGACAGTACAGATGAAACGTGCAGTTATGAAGGATGCTTAAACACATTCCAAGAGGGAGGAGTTTGCAGAAGGCATGAGGCAAAGGTGACATGCAAATCATGCATCAAATCGAGATATGTTTGTATAATAATAAGTTAATCAGACTAGATAGCTACCTATCAAATGAGGAGTCTGCTGCAGCCACGGTCACTTGACAATACAGAAACGCAGACGATCCATCGTAGCAGTCAAACTCATCGAGGAGGAGTATGAAGAAATCGTGGAGCTAATCCCAATCCGTATGACTATGACTAATCATTCACACAGATCAGATTACGATGGAACGACTGCAACGTCTTCTCTAATTCAAGGTTCCGAGTTCTAGATCAAGTAGCATTCCTCTGCGCCCAGTTATCAATGAAGACAACTGCCCAGTTATCGATGAAGTTTGAGTTGTAAATTTCAAGCCATTTTGGCTGCTCTCTGCTCTCTTAGACGCTTCATCTTTATATTCTGTTGCATTGCAGCTTCAGTGAGGAATGCGATCGGGCAAAGCAGTTGCAAGTGGCATTGTTACAATAGAAAGTGTGCGACAAGCACCCCATCTTCTTCAATGTCTCCATCGCTTCTCATGACCACCTTCCATCTAAAAGGCAGTCATTGAAAGAAGAATGTTTAGTCAGATAATAAGTGAGGGGCAAAAGGGAATCAAGCACATTCGCATCTCACCTGAGGCTCCAAGAATCCACGAAATTCAACCTCCACTGGCGAAAAGACATCACTGTTCCATATTGCACTCCATCTAGCTCCATATCCCTCATAGGTCCGAATTTCCAGTACAGGATTCGACTCATCAATCCCTCCAAAGCAATGTACATTCATCCACATTGCTTCATCAATTAATCGGTGAATTACTCGATCTGCATATTCATTCTTTTGTGCTTCGCTCCCCTTTAGAATGCCAAAGAACTGCTCTGCTCCTCGATGAGCATGTTTGGCGAGTGCTCGTGCGGCAACAGTAAGAGAGGATTTGGTGTTGGGTTTGTAGCGTTTTCGTGATGCATCGAGCAGTTGTGGAATCGTCGGTGGAAGCAGGTATGAAGGAGGTGTTGTTGACGACAATTGAACTGTGCCTATTGTTCTATGACACCCCAATATGGCATATATTCCATCTTGTCCTGCAGTTTGAATCCATCTGGTGCATTCGTCAATATTCATGGGTGTTGACGGTGGAGGAGGTATGAGTTCATTCAATGTGCATATCTCTGTCAAACCAAAATGTGACGCTGGCAAGAAGCAGGGAAGTGCCTCGTATTCATCGTCATCTTTATTACATCCAACATTGTTGTATTGTTGTATGATTCGCAAGCGACGGAATAACTCTTTATATAATGGGCGCTTTGGAAGCCCTCTTAAATTATGACAAAGTTCAGTCGTTGATGGATTGTAATCTTGATGATTGGATGTATAATTCTCGTCACAAGTTTCGTTGCAGCTTGCCTGATGGTTTGGATCATTATTAACCATATCTGGATCCAGCAAGAGACCTCTCATCATAGCATGCGAGATGCCATGGTTATCAACGTCGTCTTTGCCAGCGTGGTTCAACAATTTCTCGGCATCAGCATCAGCATCGGCCATCATGATGTGGATCTTATTGCTTCTGTTGTACGAGACGATAGTTTGGTGTCCGCCCGAGGCAATGCATTAAATGACGACGGAAAAGAATGATGCAATTGAAGAAGGAAAGGAAACTGCATATTCCCGCAGCATAGTATCACCTCATGAATCCCTCTGCGGCGGTAGGCTCGTAGGATGGCAAGCGTGCGTTCTTTTGGAGGTGGAGGCAGGATGTGTTTTGTCACATTTGCGTTGTGCCACATGGGTAAGAAAATATCGCGTACATAGTAGGACAGTAAATGAGCTGTCAAGAAAACCAAAACAAGCCAAGTGCGAGAGCAAAGCAAATCAAGCAAACGAAAGGTTGCCGCAAGGGTTATATCAATAATAAGGGTATCTTTCGAAATTCAAAAATGGGGTGCCCTCTCTTTTCTCTATAGATAATCCTCATGATTAATTCACACTTTAAGAGGGCTCCCCCCTTTCACCTTCATGGCATGTTGTTATATATACTAAGTAATCAGCATGTTGTTACACATCTGAAAAAGATCTCCACCATGGCGGTCCTCTAGTAGTAAAAAATGAGGCACTAACCTAAGGCTCCTTAATTCCGCATGTTCACTAGGCGTGGGGGCCGCCTACCATGGTATGAGAAGCATGAATCCGCTGGTACGCGGAAATTTAGGAGCCTTAGTTATTGTGAATTTGATGTCAACAACCCACATGATGCCGAGTTTTCCGGCAGTCATCATCAATATTCAAAGGAGAAGCAAATTAGTGATACACACCTCCGCCACCGTTTCAAATGTTGAATATTAACAATAGCAGCATTTTTGTCAGAAGATGCAAACGCCCCGATGTTTCGTGGTCGTGTGTTTATTAACAGACGCGGGTGGATCTGTGCATCGCCAAAAATCAAAAATGAGTGTGAGGGAAGATAGAAGCTGGTGTTGGATGCAGAGGCGCTGCAGTGTGCAGTGCTGCTGTAGATATCGATTAACCCTTGCTAGTCGCCCCGCCAACTGACGCAATTGCGTCTGCAAAAGGATAGAAAGGCAAGCTTGTATAGCCAAATTATATGTATATCCTCCCAGAATATCTATTTTACTACCCACAGAAATTTGAAAAAATATATCACAAATAAAAACTAACAGGAAAGGTACCCGTGACGCAAGGTCAAAATACGCGTGAAAATACTAAGTAAAAAAGTGCGTCAGTTAGTTTACCTCCGTCAGTGGCGGCGAGGACTAGCTTGGGGTTGCCGCATCAAATCAAATCAAAGGAGGGAGAGGAGGATGGGCAGGGGAACCGACCAGCTGAGGACCAGTGATTGACCGCTTGACGGCCGATGCGAACCCAAATTTGGCAGCTGTTTTCGGAGTTCGCATCTATATTAGGACACGCTTATTAAATGATGACGTAGGTAAATAAATGTTGCACTCGGAGAAGTAAAGATAATGCATATCACCTCATCCATGGCGAACATCAACTTGCACACCAGCTTAACAGAAACACCGCAAAGAGAAAAACCGTCCAGTGCCAATGCTTGCCGTAGCCTACGGCAGTATTGGACACAATCGAATACCGTGCCCGTTGGGATGAGACAGCTGTCTTCAGCTGTTCCCGTTCCATTCGACTGTCCATCACCACAACTAAAAACACAACACTCACATAATTAGGACACAATAGACCATAGACATAGACACCATCGACCATAGACAGCTGAGGACTCTACTGCCCTCCGACAATGTCTAATAATAGTGAGACAAAAAGCACGTTCAACATTATGCGCAAGCCACTCTCAGAGTGGATCCGCCGCTTCCATAATATATTCGGCAAACAGCAGCAGAATTCCACGATTACAGCGTTGCCCGATGATTACTTATTTCCAGCTCTGCAAATTGCCGCCTCTCTCGCTGATCAGATTTGCAAAGCGGTTGAAGAGGGTGGTCGATTGCCTACGCCAGGCTCAGATTGGATAGATAGTATTGTAGTCATTACAGATGGATCATCACCACCACTGTCACTGTCATCGGGCGAGAGAGCGGTGGGTTGTGACGTCAGCAATAACACTCGAGTTGAAATAGTGCCATCATCTTTATTGTTCAATACGGCAGATAGTAATATAATTCGGGACAAGCAGCACGAAGCTAATGGAATATTATATTCTCTCGGAATTGTCTTTTATGAATTATTCTCGGGCGTACGGCCTGCTGAGCTGGAGCGACCTGATGAGTCTCAGGGTCAGACACGTACCGAAGAAATGTTGGAGTCCTTGGATCCCCTCCCTTTTGATCACGGAAATATCGATCTAGAAGCCTTCACTGGAGTTGGTATTCATGGCGGCGCAACTTCTTGAATTTAATGATCTTCAAGACGAATACCACGAATACCAAGACGAATACAATGAGATTTGGGGAACATAATAAACATTGATGGTTTTTCTGCAGGGTCAAAATCCAAGAAAGAAAGAATCGAGAAATAATGATAACATTATGTATTCGTGTGTCGGTAGAAGCCGCTGAAGGCAAGGGGGGGTAACCGGGGCCTCTGTGTGAATTGATTGCAAATATGCTGGATATTGGCGGATGGCAGAACTTATGGGAGAGGATGCGTATCGTGACATTTCAGATGTGAGGGATGATTTGCAGCTCATGCTGGATAAACCCTCAATCTAACCTCTACGATCAGGATATGGGGAGCTTATCAACGACTGGATTGCAGTTTGGTGACACTCTATTCGGAAGAGAAGCCGAGCTATCGACTATTATTGATGCCTACCGGCGGTCAGCTGCTAGGTGAAAGCGAGTCGGTAACAATATCCGGTGCTTCCGGAACGGAAAAGTCGCTATTGGCGGTTGAGCGCGGGGACGTATGTTATTTCAAGCGGCGGCGGAATCCTTTTATCTGGGAAGTTTGATCAACTTCAACAGGGCAAACCATTCAGTGCATTGGCGTCCGGCTTTCAACAACGAGTTTTGGTGATTTTCTGGTGTGCAATCGGTGAACTTGTTTCAGTGAAAGCAGAAGTTGGGCCCAACAGGTGGATTGCGTAATGGGAAGGGATGCCTATTACTTGACCAAGATCTATACCCAACTTGGGCAAATATTCTAGGTCTGGCAAATGAGTTGCATCGACACGATGGAAGACACGTCAACGCCCAGAAGCGAACTCAAACTGGCTGTTGTGTCAATTTTTGTGCAAGTGATATCCAATTCATTTGCTGCCACCTGTAAACTTTATTTCTCGATGACTTGCAGTGGGCAGAGTCAGCACTAGCGCAGCTGTGAACTCAACTTTTACTCGCTGGGTAGCCTCACATCTCAAGCACACACATTTTTCTTTTATGGATGCTACGCGAAGGAGAGATTGACGATGGAGTAATTCCATCGGCCAACATCAAAGTGGCGCATGGGCGAGAGAGACGTTGAACTACGATGGTCCTCCCAGAAACTTTGGTGCTATCGCCTCGTCTAACACGGGCTTTGTCGAGTTATAATAACCACAAGACGAAGGGAATCCACTCTTGCGTCATCAGATGTTGACTTCGCTGAGGCAAGGACGGCCTACTGCGCCACAAGCTTGCGAAAGGCGGCACGGTGGGAATGGTGACAAAAGAGAAGATCTTATGCCAGAAGCTGCCCGACGATGTGGCCGAGTTTCTGATGCATACGATCATACCGGCATTACCCTATGATTGTGAAATCAGTATTGACGAATTTTTTGTCGTGGTTTTGGAGCATCGGTAGACAGTTCTTTTCGTCAAAAAACTCGAGGAGGGCTCTCGACAGGCCTTACTTGATGGCATTGATACAGCTGTCCGCCGAAGATTACTCGACAAGAGATGATCATTATCGTTTCAGTTCACGACCGCATCCAAGAGGCTGCTTACAACATGATGACTTCCCTGGATCGATGCAAAATTTCATTTCAGCTATGGTTTGGCTTTAGCCCCTTTGGAGGCTGAAGAGGACGACTGTATTTTCACTGCAGCGACTCAATTCAATTTAGCGGGGTCCTGAGCCGTTGAAAGAGAAGGGTCAAAATGCCATCTCATTGCCTAATCTTCAATCTGAGGGCCGGGGAAGAGGGCAATGGACATGTCACATTTAGTGGGTTTCTTGTTCTAGAGCTTTGAAACTGTTATCACAGCAAGTTATGAAAATTCCGGGCCTTGCATGGGCATTTGGAGGATGTTGTGGAAGTTGAATGATAACGTCCTCCTGTAATCGTTGTACGTATTGTCGTTTGGACCTGTTTCTCGTTTCGCATAGTGCCATCAATGGGTAGTTATACCTGAATCGAGAGTATGTAGTGGTCTGTGGTAAGGAAAGAATGAGGACTTGAATATGTTGGTTTGTTCTGCGAGGCGTTAGTGTGGTATTGAACTGTCGATGGTGGATTTTGTAATGTATTTTTTTTATATGTTTGTGCTGATCGTGAGTGTGAGGGATTGCGTTTACTAAGAGAAGTGCTAACGAACTTGTGACAGTACCGAGTGGAGAGTGCAGCGAATTGATACCCGGTGCTTTCCCCCTCATGCTCATTTTGAATGTGGTGGGAATGGCTTCAAATTATTGCCTCCTGGTAAATTTCGCGAGGTGAGGGGAGTTTGGCCCGTATGTGGCGCAGAGGCATGAGCCCTGTGTGCCCTTCTCCAGGGTTCTGTGGTAGGTGGGTGTGTAGTTGGTGCACTCTTGGGCTCGTTATTACAGCCAAAGCTTGAGTATGCATGTGGATTGGTACAAGACTTGTTGCTCGTGTTCCATTACTAGAGACAAATTATTTTTGATAGTGTAGTCCAAGTATCTCGATCATTAGAAAATGCTTAGATATGAGTGGGTTGGGGGGGGTGCTGATTACGTCCTATCTTTGCTTGTGGTGCAGCATTATGATGACACACCGTGTTCCTCAATCATATCTGTTTTTTTTTTTATTTCATGATCCCCTCTTTCTATGCTGGTGTGAACTTACCAACGTACGAGAAAAAGGTGATGAAGTAATTAGCTTCATGCATGAAAGAAAGATCGTGATATTCATGATACAGACGCAACACACACCCGGTATTCTGTATTTAAGTTGATTGGGCATAGATGAAGAGCCAAAGTTATGTTTTTTCTGCTGACGAAGAGAACATTCTTGCAACAAACAATAGTGTCAAGACAACACACTACTTTCAGAAGTTATACATCAGCTTTATCTTTCGTTTCTACTACGATACCAAAGACTACGCAGAAAAGTACTTGGCTTGTATCGGCAGCAGCACGTGGGCCGAATTGTATCTCTCACATTCTTTTCATGTATTTTACATTGGTCTCGTTTCTTTTTGGGTGGCACGAAATTCGAGAGAGAGATGGAGAACAAATGGTACGAGAGAGGCAACAAATCCAAATTAGCATTGAAAAAGTGGGCAGAAACGTCCCGGTGGACATTTGAAGAACAAATGGTACTTATTGGAGGCAGAGGAATCATTTTGCAACAGCACAACTTTGATGACGCTAAAATGTATTTACGAGAAGGCTATATCATCAGCCAAAGATCACAAGGTAAGATGAAACGACTGAGTATTCTTTGACGTAAGTTTTTGTCATGTTGTGTATTCACGGTGTTGTCTACTTTCTGTTCTTGTATTTAGTTCGTGCATGAAGAAGCATTGGCCTGCGAGTTGGCAGCGTACTTTTATTTGAGATAGGGTGAGGTCAATAATGCAGCTGAATACTGCTTGCTTGCACATGAAAGGTATCAAACATGGGTAAGTAGCTCCGGCTCACGTTTGATTTGAATCGATAATATGTGTCGTAATTTTGCTGTTAACTTTGTATCGCTCGTGGTCGACCTCCTCACAGGGTGCAATTGGGAAGTGTACAAGTTTGATCAAGTTCTTTGATGGTACTCTGAACGAACGTGTGGCTTCAAAGTCCGGCAATCGCTAATGCTAATGAAGTTCAGTCTGATCTAGCACAGAATAGTGATCAAAATACAGAGTATCGAAAAAGGAGGGCAGGCGATCATTCTTCAGGGAATCCAGAGCACTAGCGGGCAGGATCTTAACCACTGCCTATAACTATTTAAACTTCAGGATGATTTCCTTGCCCACATTGCCTTGAAGTATCCATTCTTGACGCAGTCCAAAATCTGCAGCAGGTTCATGCAATCCTATCATAGCAATCATGTTCACAAGGGAGCAAGTTCATTCATAGATTCAATTGGTTGGCTTCATTCGCTCACAAAGTCGCAAGTAAACAATAATTTATCAATTAAAAGCGTGGCCGTCATTACGAGTAACCTCCATCAAAACACCAGCATCTTGAAAACCAAAAATAGAACTTCCTTCTGTCTGGGCTGAACGCAATACCTACAGTCTCATCACCTGAATATCTACCTACCCGGAACACCGCGGACCATTGTGTAATAATTGCCTTCTCTATCGCGAACATGCACACCAGGAGCATTGCCGCCATCTTCTGTGAAATAGATGTATTTGCGTTTGTCTAAATCACATCTCTGATGATTTGATCAGGCTGAGAGTTGAAGGCACCTTGGCCGACCCCAACTTGATCCAGTGCGTTCTGAAGTGTAATGTCATATCGTTCAGGTCGAGAATGAAGAGAGTTTCTTGTGGACTTTGGCAACGAAGTATAGAGTAGAGTTGTGGTATATGATGCCCTCTGCATTTGGGTAATGATTCCAAGCTGAGGACTTTCCATCCTCAAATATTTAAAGTCCACTGGAATCTGTTTTCCAGATAAGAATTGAAGATAGGTGGTTTGCCCACCTACATGCAGAGCATCCCAGTCATTACCATCTGCCTCAAAGCGACGGAGTTTCACCATTACTTTTGTCTTCAGTAGTGAAGAAAATTGGCTTGTTTTTCATTTGTGTTATCCACTGCAACTGTCTCATATGCACCTCCGCTTGGGCCACCTAGCAGAGTTGGCTTTGGCGAGTTGTGATTGGGTTTTGTTCGGGTCAGGCTCGACCTGCCAACACTGACCGCTCCCGACCTCTTCACATGAGACCCAAGTGTTCCATGGACTCATTCCACCCGCCACAGTTCCTCGATGTTCCGGTTAAGAGAGCCTTGTAGTCGATAATCTCTCCATCTTTGTTGAAGTAGAGTCCATACACGCCTCCGTTACCCACTGGACTTTTTCAGCGTTACTCAGGTAGGCATAGTCACCGCCTGGGAGTTGAGCAATTCCCTGCTCCATCCATCATTCCATGGTAGCTTCTACTTGATTGTCCACCATTTGGCATAGGAGACGCTTGATCCGGATTGGGCAATTTGTGTGTGGCGGTCAAAGCCGACGCTGATTTGAATATCCAAGATCATTATTTCTGTAGAGTTGATTCGCCGTAGGTAAAAAGGATAAACGGTGACTTTGTTGGAGATACAACATTGTTCCGGATGCTGAAGGAGTATTGGAAGGCGCAAATGTTGGTGATAATGATACTGAAGGAGGCAAAGAAGGCGTAGAAGTAGGCTTTCTTGACATCGAAGGAGAAAGAGAACGAGCGACAGTAGGCAGGCTGCAATGAAGATTGAAGTAGTGAGCGAAGGTGATGCACTAGTGCTCAATGATGGGTTGGGTGTTGGTGTAGCAGTCCGACGGAGATGAACTTGGTGAAGTTGTGGATGGTTCAGGCATGAGTAGCTGCTGTAGGTCCCAAAGTTTGGGTAATATTAGGACTCAAAGTGGCTGTCACAACTGTGAATGCAACATCATCATTATCATCATCAAACGAGCCAATGCCACAACTTCCGCTATTGCTTGTGAAATCATTGCTGTCTACATATCGAATGCTAACACGTACAACATGCTCTGATCCTTTGGGCAGCGTATAAGGCGTGGTCAAATTTTTGTAGTCCTCCACCAGTGCACTGAATCTTCTCGATAAAGTTCCAGTTTAGAATTGTCGGCTTCTTGAACGCTCGCATGGTAGAAATATACATAGTCCTCTTCATAGCCATCTGCCCAGCAATTGACAGTTGCAGTGATGAGTACACTCTCCTCTTCTGTCATATATCCTCCAGATTCAGAGCGGACAACAATCCGATCGACAGATTCATCTGATGGTCCACCACTTATTCCGTCGAGGCAGTTTGTTGTGTCCAATGTGTTTGGAGAATTGGGCTCCGGATGAACTTCTCCACGGCCATTGAGGAGATCGCCTGTATCACATGATGTGCCTTCGGAATTACATTTTGGAATGCCTAGCGCTTCATCGTAAGATGCCATGCCATTGCTTGAACGTAATCCGACGGTGTCGGCTCGAAGGGCTCGTTGATTTGCAGCGGTCGCGACAACTGGTGATCTAGTGAGCGCAAGTGCTAAAGCTAAGCCTGAGAGATTCATCATCGTAGTAGTAGAGAGTTGTGAGCCGGTACTATAATTAATGCATGCGACGCACATGCTCGATAGCAAGATATGTTATGTACACAGTCAGAACAGCAGCGAGAACTCAAAAACCAGTTCAAACTGGTTCAAACTGGTTCAAATCGCATTGAAATGTCAAGTACCAATTCCAATGTAGATAAAAGAGAACCGTTCTTATTGACGGGAAATACTTTGAGATTCGACCCCCACAAGACAGGTCACTTTCTGTCCGTGACCTGCTTCTCTTGTCTCTGTGTCAACTCCGCCCGGTGCAGGGTTTGCCTGCTCTTATGTAGTGCATGCAGCGCAAAGCCATCACATCAACCATGTCGACCAAACAACGAGCAGAGGCGGCTACCGCAACCAAGGTCGTCGAGGACGATGATATTGGCGCTCTTATTTACAGGGAGAGCCAACTGAGAAAGAGAGAGGCCGCAGCTGTGGCCGCAGTGAAGAAGAATGAGAGGAACTCATCTTCGTTGACGCATCGGGCAACTTCAACTCACAAAACTACTACGGCCGCTATTCGTGGCGACAGCTCCTTTGCTACGACTGAAAGTAGACAACTAATTAAAAAGAGGAAGCGGCATTTGCCTACTGATGTCGATGAAGGAATAGAGCCAGCTGAGAAAGTTGCGAGGAAGAAGAAGTACAGATATGAATGTTCTGCAGATGGATGCACAAATCATGTTGTCAAAGGAGGAGTTTGCAAGAGGCATGGGGCAAAGCCGAAGATCAAAAAATGCAGCAGTGAAGGATGCACAAATCAAGTCCAACAAGGAGGAGAAGGAGGTGTGTGCATTAAACATGGAGCAAAGCCGATGGTCAAGCAATGCAGCAATGAAGGATGTTCAAACATTGTCATAAGAAAAGGAGTGTGCTGGACGCATGGGGCAAAGCACAATCGATGCATCTCTAGAAAGGATGTACCAATTTCAATTAAGCCTAAGTAACAAACAGGAGGGTGTAGTAGGCATGTATGGGGCTTTCGCAATCCTCATGACGAATCCACATCTGTATCTATCCGCCACGATTATATTTGTAGGCCCTACTCGACAGCTCGCTCAATCCACCTCCAATCAATTATCTTCATCTTCTGGTTAAAACCACTCTAATCTGTCCTAAGTGTCTCATGTACTTATCACTCATGTGTCGCTTTAGGTTGATCGTCTGCCTAAATTATGTCGAAACCAATTGCACAACATATCATGAACAGGACAGACTGTAAACCGAAATAGAAACCAATAACACATTGTTCTTTCCGAAGCTACTTTTTTGCTTTGAACACCGCAAATCAACTCGTGCTTTGAATGTTCCCATGCTGATCAATGCAATACATCAGTGTAAGATCTGCTTCAGAGCAATAGCGCAAGTATCATCGTAACAAAGACAACACAACAAACAACAACAACAACAACAATAATAGCAATGAAGTCAGACCCATCCTACACAAAAGGCACAATAGCCTCCACCACCACTCGCCGCCCCACCGACACAGACTCCACCAACTCCATCTCCCGCGGTAGCGGTGGTAACAACACAACCAACACTGGATCACTACTTGCTCACTACCTACTATCACCGTGGTATCACTACCAACTCACTACTAACTCACTACCAAACCACTACCTGCTCACTACCTACCATCACCGTGGTAACACAATTAATACTCTCCGCCCGGGTCATTATTCATTATTCAGGCCAGGGTTTGCCTGCTTGTGCGCAGCGCAAAGCAAGCCACCAACCGACCTCGCCATCAGCAACCATCTTGCCAGTCCTTTTGATACGATTCATCCTTTCTGCTCTACAGCACTTCTGCCCCCTCCCCCTCCTTTCAGTGTTCCAAAATCCAAAGCAAGGCAAGTAACCATGTCGACCAAACAACGAGCAGAGGCGGCTACCGCAACCAAGGTCGTCGAGGAGGACGACATTGGTGCTCTAATTTACAGGGAGAGCCAGCTGAGAAAGAGAGAGGCCGCTGCAGCCAAGAAGAATGAGAGGAACTCGTCTGCATCGAAGCATCGGGCAACTTCAACTCACAAAGATTCTGCGGCTGCTATTCGTGGCGACAGCTCCTTTGCTACGCCTGAAAGTAGACAACTAATTGAAAAGAGGAAGCGGCATTTGCCTACTGATGTCGATGAAGGAAAAGAGCCAGCTAAGAAAGTTGCGAGGAAGAAGAAGTACAGATATGAATGCTCTGCTGATGGGTGCACAAATAACGTCGTAAAAGGAGGAGTTTGCTGGAGGCATGGAGCAAAAGATAAAGCAAAAGTGAAACAATGCAGCTTTATTGGGTGTACAAACATAGTCCAACAAGGAGGAGTCTGCATTAAGCATGGGGCAACGGTCAAACGATGCAGCAAGGAAGGATGCACAAATGCAGTCAAACAAGGAGGAGTCTGCATTAAGCATGGAGCAAAGGTCAAGCGATGCAGCAGTGAAGGATGCCCAAATAAAGCCTTCATAGGAGGAGTGTGCATCAGGCATGGAGCGAAGAGCAAACGATGCAGCAGCGATGGATGCACCAATCAAGCCCAGCGAAGAGGATTGTGCAAGAGGCACTGGCAAGTAAGGTTAAACCAGGGGGAGCGTGCAGAACGCATGAGGCGAAAGTTAAACTCAAACTGTGCAGTATGAAGGATGAACAACGCAAGCCCGTCTAGGAGGAGTGTGCGTGAAGCATGGCTCAAAGGAGAAACTTTGCAGCAGCGAAGGATGTACCAACAAAGTCCAAAACGGATGAGTGTGCATGATGCATGGGGCAAGGGTTAAGCGCAATTATGCAGCAGTGATAGATGTACAAATCAAGTCCGAAAGGGAGGAGTGTGTGGACATTGTCCATATTCCATATGCTTGTTCTAGTCGACGCCGACATGCGGTCCAACCCACACGTAATTACAATTAGTAGAGGCTCTCAGACCTTACTCCATCATACCTAATCAATACCATCCTCTCTATGAACAGTCGGACCCAAGCGAGAAGGGGAAGACGTTGTGGGTAGATGATACAAGTAGAGTCCTCCCCGATAATGCAACCTTATATCCAAACACTCGTTGTCCATGTGGAGAATGGATAGTTTCCACTTCAACCCATGAAGAATTCAACTCTGCAAATACATGTACTGTTCCATTCGTTTCCTTGTCGGTCCCAACAGCTAACAAATTACCGTCCACAGCGAGCTGATTGGGTCCACCAAAATCGTCATTCGCCTTCCCGCCTACTGCTTGAAGCTTCTGGATCAAGCGATAGACTCCTCCTATTTCCGATTGCGCGTAGTAATACACAGCACCCATGTCACTTTGATAACCAGGACATCCAATGAACAAACCATTGTCCCGTGTCAATGCCAGACTAGATCCAAAGCCACCATCGCAATCCCTGTTTGAGATTGTTCCATTCATTTGCATCCACACTCTTGATGTCTCGTTGAAATGATAAATAAATACTGCCCCCGCTGTATCATTATATCTTGGATCCCCAGCGGCAATTGTATTGTTCACGACGCTCAAGACCGTCCCAAAGCCATTCAGGTATGAGTCATCTGGTAGCAGCTTGCCTTCTTCGATCCAATTGGCTCGA
This sequence comes from Skeletonema costatum, assembly GCA_018806925.1. Taxonomy (NCBI): domain Eukaryota; phylum Bacillariophyta; class Thalassiosirophyceae; order Thalassiosirales; family Thalassiosiraceae; genus Skeletonema; species Skeletonema costatum. The sequence continues at coordinate 50,785 of JAHBBA010000937.1, read as the reverse complement.
ATGCGTCGGAAGACATACACAGAGCCTTCGCCTGATCGATATGCATTTGCACCAACGACGGCAACGTCTCCATCAATATCAACAGCTTCACCAAAACTTTCCTTTGGATTAGAAGCATTGTGCGGAAGTGATGCTGTTTCTGTCCAGACATCTTCAGAGCTCATCTCAAAGATTCTAACTTTGTTCTCCGAGGTTATACTGGCAATGATTGTACCGTCAGATACTGACACAGCTTTTATTGGGGCATCGACTTCAAATGATGCATTCACTTTGAAGGCGTTACCATCGTGAGAATAGATCCGAATGCTATTCTTATCTGCAACAGCTGCAATGTTACGATCGATTGCAGTATTTGGCTTGCAATTTCCTTCACAATCTGAATCCAACATGGCGCTCCCAGCATTTTGCAGATACACAATGAAGTACTGATGGGCCTTCAATCAATTCATAATAGAAGGCGTTGCGACCAGCTGATACAATCACATTGCGCCCAGACATGGCCACATTCCTACCGATTGTTCCTGGTCTGGAGGCGAGACAATTTTTTTCTGTCTCCACCCAGACATCATTCTTCCGGAGGAAAATGTATACTGCTCCGTTTTCAGCTCTCCCTGTTCCGACTGCCATCACATTGCTATACACTGCAACCGAATTTGCCTGTGCGATTAAATCTTTTGCATCTCGATCGGAGGTTGTTATCTTCTGACGCAAGACATATCCAACGTTGGATGATGATAGCTCATAGTAAAATAAGGCACCTGCTTCATCGTCGTCCTTGGCGCATCCAACTAAGAGTCCACGATCGTAGGTAAATGAAACACTGGAGCCAAACCAATTATCACAGTCATCATTTCTAATGAATTTAAGAAGGGACCATCTGTTTGACGATGTGTTGTACTCATAAATCCAGACCGCCCCTTTATGCTTAGGCTTCGACAATGGATCGTAAGCTTGATCACCAACTGCTATGAGGTTTTGCATTATCGTCACAACTCTACCAAAGTCCGCTATCTTGCCATCGTCGGGAGGTGCCAATTTCACTTCAAACTCCCAAAGGTTGCCGTTATGACGATACACGTAGACGGATCCAATCTTCCTCTCTATGTCTCTATCATTATATGCTCCTATTACCATGACATCATCGTCCATTTCAAGACTGAAGCCGAATTCAGCATCCACTTGAGCATCAGCTGGGACGATACGCTGCATCTCATGCCATGATCCTGTGGAGTCTCTATTGTAAACATACACCGCTCCCCTCTCTTCCGTTTCGTTCGGTAGCCCCACCACCAACACGTTACTGGCAATAGAAAGGGCACGCTGTTCTTTGGCATTCACATCAATTGCTTGCAATCTCTTGAAGCTGCCATTATCCATTTTGTTAGCAGTATAGATTTGATTCAAAATTTTATCCGACCATGGAGCTATGACTGCCGTGTTTTCATCCATTGCCACATAAGGTCGACAGTTGTAATCACAGCCTGTTCCATTGGAAGCTCCTAGACTGACCACGCCAGATATCCCTTCAATCAGCGGCGGAGGAGTTATTATTGATGCTGATGCTGGTGTAGGATGATCTGGTTCAAGATCTAGTAAAGGATCTGGTAAAGGAGGAGGGGTCGGATCGTCCGTCCGGCTGAAGACGATTCCAATTGACGTTGCAATAGCTGTTGCAATGAGAACGATTGAGATTGCAAATGAAATGAGAATGGCACGTTGATGCTCTTTCCACCAAGAATCTGTAATCAATACAGCATCGTACACTGATCGTCTATCGGAATCATCACTGACTGCATGCGCTTCTACTTCATAGAATGGTATAGATTGTGCATTGATCGGTGATTCTCGAATGTTTGCACTTGCCTTTGCTTTCGATGGAGATGAGTCATAGGTAAATGCCAGAGGAAGTGGTGGCTCCATATCAGTGTTTATTTCTTCCAGTAGAGGAGACCTCGTATCACTATTTGCCATGGATGTCATTGGCGGATCATCTAACATCGGTGTTCCTCCATCGACTCAGTGCATCTCATGACTAGTTGAGGTTCGATTGCCTTTTCCCATGAATCGTCGTCGCCGGGTAAAAGCACCAAAGGAATTGAAGGTTCTACATCTATTGCAATGCTCTCCGGCGTCGCCAGGCAAGAGCGTTGGTTGGCCGCAGTCTCTATTGTATTCGGTAGGTTAATGGCATGCAAGTGCAGAGGGAAGTGGGGAGCTGTGTCAAATGACGTGCTGCTAGAGCTCTTTTAGTATCAACATAAATGTAGCTGCGCCATGCGATGCACACCGACGAAGAAGTTTGTCAAAAATCGACAACTGTGCAGCGGAAAGCAAAGCCATCACACCATGTCTGACCCCAAACAATACAACAACCAATATCAGCGGCGGCTGCATTCGTATGAACGTCGAGGAGGAGATGGAAAGAAGAAGATATTGGTGCCCTAATTTACAAAGAGAGTCAGCCTGAGAAAGAGAAAGAAGCCGCCTCAGCAGCCGCCGCAGCCAATAAGAATGAGAGGAAGAACTCTGGCATCGAAGCATCGAGGTTCAACTTCAACTCATAAAGATTCTGCGGCTGCTGTATTCGTTGGCGACAGCTCCTTTGCTACGCCTGAAAGTAGGCAAATAGTTGTAAAGAGGAAGCGGCATTTACCTGTGATGTCGATGAAGGAAAAGAGCCAGCTGAGAAAAGTTGCGAGGAAGAAGTACAGATATGATTGTTCTGCAGATGGATGCACAAAATCCACGTTGTCAAAGGAGGAGTGTTGCTGGAGGCATGGAGCAAAGCCGAAGATCAAACTTTGCAGCAATGAAGGATGTACAAACATCAGTCCAACGAGGAGGAGTGTTGCATAAGGCATGGAGCAAAGGTCAAACTATGCAGCAGTGAAGGATGCAAAAAACATTGTCGTCAGGGAGGGAGTTTGTGTTAGACATGGAGCAAAGGTCAAGCGATGCAGCCATGAAGGATGCACAAATCACAATCCGCAATTGGAGGTGTGTGCAGGAGGCCCGGAGCAAAGGTCAAACTATGCAGCAGTGAAGGATGCAAAAACATTCGGTCAAGGGGAGGAGTTTGCTGGAGGGCACGGGCAAAGATGAAGCTGTGGCAGCAATGAAGGATGCACAAACATTGTCGTCAATGGAGGAAGTGTGTGTTAGACATGGGGCAAGTTAAAGCGATGCCGCAGTGAAGGATGCACAAATCATGTCCAACAAGGAGGGAGTATGCATGAAAACATGGAAGCGAAGGTCAAACAGTGCAGTATTGAAGGATGCAACACACTAACGCCAAAAGAAGAGGAGTATGCAGAAGGCATGGGGCATACTGCAATCCTCATGACGAATCTACTGCATTTGATTTATCATGTAGATCAGCATATGACGAAACGACTGCACACTCTTTCCAATCAGCGCAATTGTCGCATGTGTCTACCAACAAAGAGCGAAGCAGAGAACCTCCTCAGGTAATTCTTTGCCAAAGTTACCGATCAAATTGAAGTCTAAAGTGGGTAATAGGAGGCAATAATATGCAAAGGCTTATTGGAGCGGGAAGTTCCAGCTGTTTGATTTTCAGCGTTCATCTCTTCTCCGCATGGGCAGTTCCCCTTAGTTATCCAACACCAACACCACGTATCTTCGTTCCCCCCCCTCCCTGTTTGAAGATTAGATAGAGTGGTAGTCATGAAACTAAATTAACTCGGATAGTGTTCTACTTTGCATATCAATTTGTTGGCCATTAGCCAAAGATGTTGTGCTGGTATAACTGAATATAGCTCCAAAGTTGGGTATGAATAGCTTGTAAACATTGTCCTTCCATCTATCACCACTCAGGACAACAACTTGGGTGGTTCTCTGTGCCTTTTTCTTTGTAAAAACTCTTTCAACCAGTAGTCATTAGCAGGACGCTCAAGTTGCCGGGCCACTAATGCTGCCTTCCGGGCTATGCCAATCACTGTAGCTGCAGTATCGCCCAAGTCGTCGTCGCTATCATTTGCCGGGAATGGAAGTTTTTCACCGGCGCAAATGACTCTTAATTTGATGGTGCAAGGCAAGATCTGCATAGCGACGCACTGGCGACGATCCTTGAACATACATGTCTAGGCCGAGACCAGCGTGTGGTAGAGGATTTGTTGATATTTGGGACGGTCTGCTTTTCTGTATTGCCAGCCAACTCCGACATGGGCCTGCGGGCGTCATATTGATTTCATCGTCACTGACTTCATCCATCTCTTGGACCACGAAAGGGGGAGAGGAATTCCGTGCGTCATACCGTATAATGCCATCGCTTCATTGGCTGCCAGCGCACACTCGGTAACTATTCTATTAGCTGCAAACCACATTCTTCGCGTATATATCTATTTCCCATCCGTCGATCGCATCAGCAGACTGTGTGGCCTTGACAGTCATGTCAGGCAGCTCGTACGATGAAATAGATTCCGAAGAGCCGCCATCCATTCGCCATTGAAGACGTTGTTCACTTATATATTGAAGTTGACGTAGGCTTTCAACAGCTGTCTCGATACTCATATCAATTGCATTCTCTACACTCTCGCAAACTCCACTACTACCACCCTCATTGTCAACCATACAAAAAGGATCTAACAATAAATCAACCTGATCATAAGTCAGTCTTGTTGTCTTTACCAACTGAGGGTGTAATAATTGGTGGTGTAGCTTCATCTATTCCCCCAGAATCATCCAGCATCATGCCTACAGAAAGAGCACAATGTCACCTCTCCTGGATTCAGCGCGAGAGTATTCCTGACGCCAAGCTCATTGGAAACAATAGATATCGTCCCTGTTGGTAAATAGATGGACGTTCCTCTTCTGCGAGCTTCTTTATCAAGAGGGAGACCCTAGCGAAATATATCTGCTAGGGTCTGCAATGTGGACCCACAGGCGAAGTCGGGAGTGGATTGGTCCCATCATCATCTGTAGACAAGGATTTCCACCGATAGAGCATCATCGATTTCTTTTGTAGATGCATCATCAATGGCAAATGCCGGCAAGTGTGTTAGATCCATTCTCAAATCCTCGTCCAAATCAGGTGGGGATTCATCGCAATTTCAGTTGCAGCATCTTCAAGGTATTGGTCAAATGCAGTTGGAATCTTGAGACGGATCAAATCCATGTTGGTATGTTTGTTCAATCCGTTAAATTCCCAAGAGAGACCGAGCATTGTTCGTGCCATTTCGGGAGTAGCTCGACGACCTATGTTTTGGAGAAATTGTTTCGGCACAAGTAATTGCATCGGAGGCAGCCTTTTCTTCCCGCTTGCATCTCCTCCGGACTCAGATTTGCCAAAACATGCTAGACTCTCCAGCGAGTTGCAAAAGCTATTTGCACTTCTTCACTCTCTCCTTTTAAATCCAGGACCATATCATCGTTACTTGAAACATCCATCAATTCTTTGCTTTAATTCGTCCCATTTGGGACGCTTCTTGTCGCTTCTATTTCTGCTCTACTCCTCATATTTCAACAATATGAACCTGCCTCGGCTCATACAATGGTAAATCCGCTAATTTGCCACCCAATTCTTTGAAAACAATAACTAGCTCACCCCCTCTGTCAATAGTGCTTTTGTTGCATAACATGATATCGATGAAGAATCCCCAAGTAATAATTCTGATATAGTGACGAGATCAATGAATTGGTGGCATCCTCTTCCTCCCAGCAAGAGCTCCCACATCTCCATCACATTTTGTCCGCCTACGGCCATGTCATCACTGAGAGCAGATGCGGCAGCACTTTCATGCTGTTCAATCTGCGTGATATCGGATGTATCGACGCGACCATTTGGGACGACATGGTTTAATAGAACGTGGCGGCACAGAGACAGTCCGCCCCGTCGATGTTAAGATTTTGAGGTTACGTTTGCCTTCTTTTCCTACAATTGCACCTAGCTTGTTACTGTTTCCACCACTTCCGGAGCCTGCTGTGAATTCGACGAGGCGACCTTCTTTGAGAATGGAGCTATTGTCATCAGAGGACTTGCCGAAGAGTCTTTGTCGTGCTCGTTTCTAGGTTGGAGTCAGAGATGTTAATGTGATTAGTTGTGAATGCGAGCGCAGTGCCAGCAGCCGGCAGCGGCTAGTAGTAGTATTGTTGGTGGTTGCAATCTCTGTTGGTTTGGGGGAGGGGGGGGAGTATTGTATGGCGAGATGGCATGATACGTAGCGACCGGACAACACCGTTTGTTTGTGTGATAGTTTTGAACGGGACGTGCATTTTTTGCTTTGGAAACACGTACTTGCTTTTTTTCCCCCAAAGTTATCGTATGTTATTCATGCTCAGTCCCAGTATCAGTAAATGAGCTGTCACTACGTTCTTGTGCAAAGGAAGAAAGAGAATCCGCAGCAGTGCAAGAGCGAAAGAAGCAATCACCCATGTCGACCAAACAATCACAAACTATCAGAGGCAGCTGCATCGATGAACGTCGAGGATGACAACGATAATCGGTGCTCTTATTTACAGGGAGAGGCCAGCTGAGAAAGAGAAGAGGCCGCCGCTGCGGCTGTAGCCAAGAAGAGTAGGAAGAACTCATCTGCATCGAAGCATCGGGAGCTTCTACTCGCCGTGCGGTGGCTACTGATATTCAAAGTGATGACTCCTCTGCTACGACTGATGATAGAAATGTGGTTGCGAAAAGAAAGCGGCCATCCTCTGCTGACAACAATGAAGGAAAAGAGGCAGCTAAGAAAGTTTCAAAAAGGAGGCGCAGATATCAATGCTCTGCTGATGGATGCTCAAATCATGTTGTCAAAGGTGGAGTGTGCATGAGGCATGGAGCAAAGCTCAAACGATGCAGTAATGAAGGATGCACCAACCAAGCCCGTGTGAGGAGGAGTCTGCATTAAGCATGGTGCAAAGGAGAAACTATGCAGGCAGTGGAAGGATGCACTAATCAAGTCATCAATGGAGGAGTGTGCGTTTAGGCATGGCGCAAAGCAGAAACAACGCAAAACTATGTAGCAGTGAGGGATGCAAAAACATTGTCGCCAAAGGAGGTGTGTGCTGGAGGCATGGAGCAAAGTCGAAGATCAAACTTTGCAGCAATGAAGCATGCACCAAATCAAAGTCGTTAATGGAGGAGTGTGCTGGAGGCATGGAGCGAAGGTCAAACGGTTGCAGCAGTGAAGGATGCAAAAACATTGTTGTCAAGGGAGGAGTGTGCATTAGGCATGGGGCAAAGCTCAAACGATGCAGTAATGAAGGATGCACCAATCAAGCCAAACGAAATGGAGTGTGCAAGAGGCACGGGGCATATCGCAATCCTCGCGACGAATCCACTGCATTTGATCTATCATGTAGATCAGCATTTGACGAAACGACTGCAACTCTTCCCAACCCGCGCACCACCGCAGCTTCGAGTCCGAGTTTTCACAATGCAAATAGCATTCCTCCTAGCGTGATTCTTTGTCAAGTTTACCGATTACGTTTGAGGTCTAGAAAGCTAGAGGGCAATATCTACTGTGTAAATGTATCACATACGTGTTGATTCTAAAAAAGTTATGACTGCACATCTTAAAATTGTGAATACTTTTCTTTCGATTCATCTGCCACCCTCAGCAAACTCCACATATGTAATACGAATAGTTTTCCCATTCCCTGTCTCAATATAATCTTTGCTTTGGAAGAACTCGGACAAATACTGCATTTGGATATACTTACGACTCGCTACACTAACCCACACACAGCTGTTAATTATCGATGGTTGTTTTTTTCTTCGTCAGATTTTAGCTCCAAGTGACAAATCTGATTGTAATTCATGAATTGCATGTAACTCTCATTGTCCACAAGAGCTGCATCATAACCCAAGGCGTCGGCAACATGTGCGTACAATTTCATATCATCTTCATTCAAGTCGGGCCTCAACATTGGATGCACGATATCCTTGTTGTCATCGGCAGCAACCATAAATCCTCCTGCTTCCTTCCTTTTGCCCTTGAATGCCGCTGCCATAATAGGAGGGACAAGTGGAGGAAATTCGGCATATGCAACAGTGTTATCAAAGAGCCAATCTCCTTCCTTCTTCCACTTTTCTCCATGGAACATTTGTTTTTGGAGTGCTCTTCTTATCAAAAGGAGTGGCACCTATCACGATGCAACGCGTATACATGAGAGTTAGATTTCAATCACTTACAAGAAATGATATGACACAATAAGGTGCATATTGAAATTCCTCTAAAACTCACCTTCCCCTAATTTGTAATTATCTTCAACAACAACATGTCGTATACCCAATTTCCTAACACCAGCAATCCTATTATAGGTATGCAAATGATCATCAAGAAACACCAAAGTAGAGGCAGGATCAACCTCTTTCTTTGCTATCATACCCTTCCAATCAAGATCCAAGAGATCAGTAAAGTTTCCCCCCCAATAATTGGTTGTTAAATCGGAAGGATCAACCCACCTCTTTCCCTGCCCACAGATGGGTTTGGCCAAGGGGTCAATGGCAAATATCTTTGTGGTTGGGGATGCTGCACGAATGATATATGTGGAGACTCCTGCGTTCACACCAGATTCGAGGGTTGGGTTGATTTGTTTGACGGCCAAGAACAATGCTAGTGCATGATTGATACGGATACCGCATAAATTTGTTTGGTCTGGACGATTTTTGTATACTTTGAGAAATTCATCCATGAGCGTCTGTTGATGCTTGTCGTCGTTGTTGTTAGGCTGCTGCGTCTTTTGGTAATAGAGTTCCCGAGCTTGGTTGAAGAATGAATCCCCTTTGGTAACGAGTGCATGCTGCACTTCTTCGTAGGCTATCGCTGGCCAGTTGTCCCATTGCCTCATCTTTTCATTTTGATCTTGGGGCCCAGCCGATGACAGTGCAGCTGCAGCAGCAGACTGCTTCTGAGGAAGGGAGTTGGAACGAAGATTACCATCATTTTTATCTTTGGCTGTTTTTGTTTGTACGATGAAATCATCAAGCAAACATGGATTCAAGGCACGCTCAAAGAAGATTCCGGTACAAAAGGCACAGATGAGAAAAATGACAGTACGCCAACTTTGAGCGGCCTGCCGACCTTGTTGACGTTGTGGCGATGACTGACCTCTTCTTCTTGAGGTCAAGTTGATGTTGGAGTTCATCGTGATATTTTGTTCGATATGTACAGAGTACAGAAAAAGATATGTAGTTTCTGGTACTGGTAGTTCTGCTCTGGCTCTGGAGTGGTTGCTGATACTTAGTTGATGTTGATGGGTATTGATTAAGATTGCTGGGCACCACGTTTCAATTGGCACTGATCCTCTTAAATTATTACTCTAAATAGTATTGTACTATATACACAATGGGTGAAGGCAATGATTCGTCCAAAATTAGAATCCTTGTTATTGAATGATTGAGGATGAGGTGATTTTTTATCCTGCCGAGTGTGGTAAGCGGCACTAAGCTAATATCTTTAAAATCTGGTAGAATGAATCGAATTTAGATAGCCGTTTTCTGACAGACCTATCTAAGAGAGGGGAGAAAAGAGGGGAAAAGAGAGAGCTAATCGAAGTACAGACGCTCATTCGAACCGCCTCCATCCATCACTCCACTTTTTGTTCTTTTGACCATGAAATCGACTGCTTGGTAGCCTACAAAACACTGCCATCAAACTCGTAGCCTTACCTATCCCTACCCAAACAAAGCAGCCACATACGGCACACACACCCTTCACAGCTCTCAAAGGCCACAACCCAATTTCCACCATGCAACACGACGAAATGATCTGGCAAGTAATCAACCATCAATTCTGCTCCTACAAATCCACAATCACAAAATCCAAGGGAGCCAACAAGGACAAAAAACAATTCTGCAAACACCCCTACTCCACCACCGGCCTTTGCAATCGCTCCTCTTGCCCACTCGCTAATTCCAAATATGCCACTATTCGTGAAGAAAATGGACGGATGCACTTGTACATTAAAACAGTGGAACGTGCCCACTCTCCAAAAAACTTGTGGGAGAAGATTTACCTCAGTCGGAATTACGCCAAGGCATTGGCACAGCTAGATGAACACTTGCAGTATTTCCCAAAGGCGCAGATCCATCGGAATAAGCAGCGGTTGACCAAGATACATCAGTATTTGTTGCGTATGAGAAAGTTGAAGTTACGGCAGATTAATGGGACCAAGAGTGTCAAGGCGAGGGTGCATCGAAAGGTGGAGGTGAGGGAGGAGAGGAGGGAGAAGAAGGCGTTGGTGGCGGCCAAGATTGAGAATAGCATTGAGAAGGAGTTGGTGGAACGGTTGGCGAGGGGGACGTATGGGGATATATATAACTTTCCGGAGGTGCCGTATCAGAAGGCGTTGGAGGAGGTTGAGAAGCAGGGTGAGGAGGAGTTGGAGGTGGAGAGTGAGGAGGAGTTGGAGGTGAGTTTTTGTTGCTTCTCTTTGTTGCTTTTATGATTGATTGTTATTAGTGCAGTGGTACTGCGTGCAAATACTCTTGAAATTGATGCTCTCGAATGTTCTAACGCAAACGTCTTTCTCTCTCATACATCATCAGACGGAAGATGAGGCCAGTGATGATGAAGGCATGATAGAATATGTAGAAGATTTGGATGAGGAAGATGAAGAGGATATGGAAGATATGGAAATGAATGCATGGGACGACGATGATAGCGAAGAGGAGAGCGATGATGATGACGACGACGACGAGTCATCTGAAGAGGAAGATGCATCCGCAACTGGCTCCGATGACGATGAATCTGGTTCCGGCAGTGATGAGGAAGATAGTGACGAAGAAGTCAAGAAGAAGAAAAAGAAGCCAAGTGCTAAACCACCGAAGAAACAGCAGCCGAAGAAACCCAAGAGAGGAGTTCGAGTCGAGATTGAATATGAAGATGAAAACGATGCAATGATGGAAGAGGAGGGTGTTTCTGCCGGTGCCGGATTGGCTTGGTAGTTTTGGTTGTATTGACATAGTTGGTGGACTAGACTACTCATTAACGGTAATACTTCGTCTGAAGACGAATCAAAGCAGATTTAAGGCAATGCTCGTTAACTCTCTAGACTTCAATTTAATCAAAACTTGGCAAAAATCCACCTACTCTGTTGTTGTTGGGATAGAAGAAGTCGCATCTGTGCTTATAGGGAAGAGTTGCAGTCGTTTCATCAAATACTGGTTTATCTGATAGAGCGAATGCAGTGGATCGTGCATCAGGATGTCCTCTTTGTTGGACACGATTTGTGCATCCCTCGCTGCTGCATAGTTTGTGCAATTCAGTAGATCTGTCATAGGATATTGATACGCCCTATGCCTGAGTACATATTGCTTGACATTTTTTTACGCGAACATAACCACGGGTGTATGTGATGGTTTGCTCGATAAGCAAGTAAGTGAAGTATTGTAACTGGAACTGGGACTCTTTTTGGCTGACACACTTCAAACTCTGGACAGGTACTATTAATTCGTACGCATGAGATACGGTATCCAATGGCCCTCCAGCGTCAAGCGTCAAGCCGCCGTTCATCATCACGCTCAAAATCAAAACGGCCAAAGCAAAGCAACATCACCATGTCGACCAAACAACGCAGACAAGTAGAGGCCGCCTCATCAAAGGGTGGCGAGGAGGATGATATAGCCGCTCTTATTTACAGGGAGAGTCAGCTGAGAAAGAAAGAGGCCGTTGCAGCGGCTGAAGTCAAGAGTGGGAGGGACTCATCCTGTCGGTCGACGTCAAGCACTCGTCCGGCTCGTCGTGCGGCGGCGAAAGCTTCTATCCTTGGAGACGATTCATCTACTGTGGCTCCTGGTAGAAAAGTGGTTGCAAAGAGGAAGCGTCATTCGACTCCTGACGATGATGAAGGAAAAGAGGCAGCGAAGAAAGTTGCAAAAAAGAGGTACGAATGTTCTGCTGATGGATGCACAAAATATGCGCAAAACGGCGGAGTGTGTGTTAAGCATGGAGCAAAGGTCAATCAATGCAACAGTGAAGGATGCACAAACAAAGTCGTCAAAGGAGGAGTGTGCATTAGGCATGGAGCAAAGGTCAAGCGCAAACTATGCAGCAGTGAAGGATGCACAAATCAAGTCATCAAGGAAGGTGTGTGCAGGAGACACGGAGCAAAGGTCAAACTATGCAGCAAGGAAGGATGTAGCAATCACACCAAAAAAGGAGGAGCGTGCTTTAGGCATGGAGCAAAGGTCAAGCGCAAACTATGCAGCAGCGTGGGATGCACTAATTATGTCCAACGAAATGGAGTGTGCATAAGGCATGGGGCAAATGTCAATCGACGCAGCAGTAACTGATGACTGATGCACAAATCAAACCAAACGAAAAGGATGTGCGTCAGGCATGTGACAGAAGTCAAACGATGCAGTAACGAAGGATGTTCGAATGGAGTCATCAAAGAGGTATCTGCTTTAGACATGGGGCAAAGAACAAAGTATCTAGCTTCGAAGGATGCACTATTATTCCAAACGAGGAGGAGTTTGCATGAGGCATGGAGCATGGGGCAAGGCGCAATCCTCACATGACGAGTCAACTGCATTCGGTCTATCATGCAGATCCGCACATGATAAAACGACTGCAAGTCGTTCCAATCAGCGCACTGCCGCAGAGTACGACCAACAAGAACATCCTCCTCAAGTGATTCTTTGTCAACTTACCGATCACTGAAGTCTATTGGACAAGGAGCTTGGACATAATATAAGCCCTCAAGTGAAGGAAGATGTAACTCTGGCACCACGGCTAAATGGCTCGACCCGCCACATCAAGTAAAACGTTATCGAGCCAGCCAGAACTCATCACATTCAGGTATAGCATTGCAAAGTCGAGCACCTCCCGTTGAAATCTTTTGTTGGAAGTAAATTGCGTATCCACTAATCATAGAACAGGACGTGCAATGTTTTTCTCCTCGTCTTTGTCCTGTATTTAAATCTGCTCGTGTCCTCATTGCATTACAGGTCTGGTGCTATTATTATCGAACATATTCTTTTCAAGAATATACTGGTTACCCCACCCCAACCTCAACACAAACAAACACATACGGCATGCAGCCGCATCAAAGGATGTCGAGGAGGAAGACATTGTTCTGCTGATGGATGCTCAAATCATGTTGTCAAAGGTTGAGTGTGCGTTAGGCATGGAGTGAAGCCGAAGACCAAACTATGCAACGAGAAGGATGCACAAATCAAGCCCGAGAACGAGGAGTTTGCATTAGGCATGGCGAAAAGATCAAACCATGCAACAGGGAAGGATGCACGAACGGGCCTAACATCGGAGGAGTGTGCTGCTGAGGGATGCAGTAATTTATCTAGAGGAGGAGGTGTGTGCATTAGACATGGAGCAACGATCAAACTATGCAGCAGTGAGGTATGCACAAATACTGCCATCAAGGCTCTGCATGAGGCACGGATCAAAGCCTATGGATGTGGACAAGCAATGCAGTAGGGATGCACAAACATCGTCATGAACGGAGGAGTGTGTGTTAGGCATGGGACAAGCAGAAACAGCACAAACTATGCAGCACTGAAGGATGCAGAAATATAGCCCTATGAGCACGAGAGCATGGCTTTGTCTGTTCGTTGTGATTTTTGTCGAAGCTGCTTTTCCAACCCTGGTGATCTGAGAAACAGGCGATAGAGCAACTCTCGTACTCGTAGAGGAGAATGCAGCGGCGTTACCGCAGTGGAGGCTCTAGAGAGAGTAGAAAAGCGCTGCTGTCATCTCGAGTTGTAGTATTCGTGCGTCAGATGTGCCAAGTATTGTGCATGCTGGTCACTACCTCATTATTTTGTCAGATGAAGCTCTAAGATACAGAAGACATCTGTCTCTTCTCTTTGTCGTTGTGACACCTTTGACGCCATCATGAGAACTCCAGTCTGGAACTCTGCAGTTGAATGGGCAGAATTTGCTTCAAGAGTTCTGATGCCGGCACTGTTTCATTCAGCATCAGCTTAGACTATTGTTGTCACTATTACTTTAGTCTCCTAACCTAAGTAAAAACATGTCGACCAAGCAACGCAAATTATCAGAGGCGGCCGCATCAAAGAGTGGTGAGGAGGAATATATCGGCGCTCTAATTTACAGGGAGAGCCAGCTGAGAAAGAAAGAGGCCGCTGCAGCGGCTGAAGTCAAGAGTGGGAGGAACTCATCCCGGAGGACAAGGTCAAGCAATCGTCCAGCTCGTCGTGCGGCGGCGAAAGCTTCTATCCTTGGAGACGATTCATCTACTGTGGCTCCTGGTAGAAAAGTGGTTAAAAAGAGGAAGCGTGATTTGTCTCCTGACGATGATGAAGGAAACGAGGCAGCGAAGAAAGTTGCAAAAAAGAGGTACAGATATGAATGTTCTGCTGATGGATGCACAAAATATGCGCAAAACGGCGGAGTGTGTGTTAAGCACGGGGCGACATGGACAAAGAAGAAGTGCAGCAGGGAGGGATGCGCAAATCGAGCCAGAAAGGGAGGAGTGTGCGTTAGGCATGGAGCAAAGCCGAAGATCAAACTATGCAGCGGTGAGGGATGCGTAAAAAAAGCCAGAAAGGGAGGAGTGTGCAGGAGGCATGGGGCAAAGCGCAAACGATGCAGCAGTGAAGGATGCACAAATCAAATCATAAATGGAGGTGTGTGCGTTAGACATGGTGTAAAGTTCAAGCGCAAACTATGCAACAGTGAAGGATGCACAAATCAAATCATCAATGGAGGAGTGTGCGTTAGGCATGGCGCAAAGCAGAAACAACGCGAACTATGTAGCAGTGAGGGATGCACAAGTCAAGTCATCAATGGAGGTGTGTGCAAGAGGCACGGAGCAAAGGTCAAACGATGCAGCAGTAACTGATGCACCGATCAAACCAATCGAAAAGGATTGTGCGTCAGGCATGTGGCAGAAGCAAAATTTGCATATAACAGAAATTTTAAAGGCGTCTGGAGGGCAAAGGAGTAATTGCGCACAACCGCGGTAGCAAATCAAGCAAGTTGCAGAAATAATTTTTCATGTTGACACGGTAAAATGGACGAAGACAAGCTCAAGGACGAATGATAGCTAGATGGGGCTTAGATTATCAATATCTTAATTTCCCCATCTCCCTATGAATGATCGATTAAAGTAAGAGCCTCTTACTGGATTTCTCTTGAAATAATGACGAGTGTCCTTCATTAAGTCTGACATTTATTCTTTCTCATAATACCCTAGCTCTTCTTCTCTTCCAATCTTTCGTCTGCAATCTTGAGACGGGCAAGGAATCGCTCCTGTTTTTCATAGCACCATTTCAATTCTTCCTCTAACTTCTTTCTTTCCTCCTCTTTCTCTTTGAGCCTATCCATCAAATCACGTTTCTCTCCAAGCGCTTGATGCATCTCCTTTTTAAGTTCTTCGATGATTGCATCGGCATCTAATTTATGCCCTAACGCTTTGATTTGCCTATGATATTCCTCTCTCATGCTTACTGTTGTTTGTTTTTGTTGTGGCTTAATTTCGGATGGCTATCCATCGGTAAACCAGTATCGCTGACTGCACATTTCTATTCTGTCCCGACATTGTCGCCTTGACGCTTTGCGTTGGAAGAAGACCCTTGCAATCCCACTAGCAATACGAGGGGGAGACGGTGGTAATATTATTGGTCAGCAACGAGCGTTTTCTATACGGAATAATAATAGAAGACGATAACAGCCATCAACAATAAGCTGTTAGGCAGGTAGTAATATTCACGCCGGCCTATATTCCCTATTCCCCACCCTCCTCCCGATATTTAGTCGACCTGCTTCTCATTAACACTACCGCATATCTGATTCTGGGGTGGTGTGACAATAATAATAATTACTTAGCATGCTGGGGCGAAATATCTATCTAGGTATCCTCGGATATCTGTCAATCTAACCAACATTATTGTTCCTCATTCGTTACAGTCCTGTTTCCCAGAAGTCAAACGATGCAGTAACATAGGATGTTCGAAGGAGTCATCAAAGAAGGTATCTGCTGTGGACATGGGGCAAAGAGAAAGTATGTATTTTCGAAGGATGCTCTAATTTTTCCAAACCAGAAAGCATGGGGCAAATCAAAGACAACGAGGAGGAGTTTGCAAGAGGCATGGAGCATATCGCAATCCTCACATGACGAGTCAACTGCATTCGGTCTATCATGCAGATCCGCATATGATGAAATGACTGCAACTCTTCCCAATCAGCGCACTGCATCAGAGTATACCAACCAACAAGATCAAAGTAGACATCCTCCTCAAGTGTTTCTTTGTCAACTAACCAATCACGGAAGTCTATTTGGTAAGAAGAGTCTATTGGGCAAGGAGCTTGGACATAATTTAAGCCCTCAAATGAAGGAAGATGTAACGCTTGCTGGCATTACGGCTAAATGGCTCAAGACCCGCCTTATCAAGTGAGAAGTTATCGAGCCAGCCAGAACTCATCTCATTGAGGTATAGCTATAGCATTGCATAGTCGAGCCCTCCAGTTGAAATCTTTTTTTGGAAGTAAATCGCGTATCCACTAATCATAGAGCAGGACGTGCAATGTTTTTCCTCGTCTTCTAACTGGCATTACAAGTATTGGTGCTATTATTATCGAACATATTCTTCTCAAGCGTTTATATTTGATGAGGAATCCCAATATCCTCCCATTGCAATGAAGTTATCGTTCAGCTGAAATAATTTCAAGCTGCGGCTGTGGTCAAGAAGAATGAGGGGAAGTCGACTCAAAGGGCAACTTCAACTCGCCGTGCGGCGGTTAAGGCGGCTGCTCCAATTCGTGACGATAACTCTCTGCTACTGCTACATCTTCGTTAGAAAGAAACGTGGTTGCAAAGAAGCGGAAGCGTTGCTCGTCCTCTGCTGACGACGATGAAGGGGGGAAAGCTGCTAATAAAGTTGCCAAAAGACTAGGAAAAGATGCTCAGCTGATGAGTGTAAAAATTTTGTTATCAAAGGAGGAGTGTGCAAGAGGCACGGGGCAAAGGTCCAGGTCAAACGATGCAGCAATGAGGAATGCACAAACAATGCCAAAAAAGGAGGAGTCTGCATTCGGCATGGGGCAAAAGTCAAGGTTAAACTATGCAGCGCTGATGGATGCACTAGTCATGTTATCAATGGAGGAGTGTGTAGAAAGCACGGAGCGACGTGGACAAAGAAGAAGTGCAGCAGTACAGGATGCCCAAATATTGCCATGAAAGGAGGAGTGTGTAAAAGGCATGGAGCACAGTGCCAACGATGCAGCAAAGAAGGGTGTACCAATAAGGTCGTCGAAGGAGGAGTGTGTTTAAAGCATGGGGCAAAGCGCAAACGATGCAGCAATGATGGATGTACAAATCAAGTCAAGAGAGGAGGAGTCTGCGTTAGGCATGGGGCAACGTGGAAACGATGCAGCAGTAATGGGTGCCCTAATCAAGCCAAGAGAGGAGGAGTCTGCATTAGGCATGGAGCAAAATGTGCGCGATGCAGCCACGAAGGATGTACAAACATAGTCCAACTAGGAGGAGTGTGCAAGAAGCACGGGGCGAAAGTGAAACCATGCAGTATCGATGGATGCACAAACCTGGTAAAAAAAAGAGGATTGTGCAGGAGGCATGGAGCATTTCGCATTCCCGACGTCAAAGCCTAGGCAAGAGATAATGCAATGCATTTCTTCTCAATTAAGTTATAGTTACGACAAATTGATCTACCAGGCACACCAGTCTTTTGCATACCCCACGTTTCGTTTGGCATTAACACATCCATGTCCAGAAGCTGCATCAAACAGTGATTCGTCATGAGGATTGATGACAAGAAGTAGACAGTAAATCTCAAGCTTACTTAAAGGTTTAGGGAGGCAACAAGAATGATATGACATAATATGTCATCGAGCTTGTTTTGAAAAGCTCACAACTCTCGAACTAAGCTTCTGTAAGAAACTTTGATTCATCTTCCTAGGCATTCTCGAAAAGGGAGAGATTTGTCTTCGTCTACCCATTTCCACAACAGTTCCATCTTGTGACTTTAGCAATCCTGAGGAAGAGGATGGTGGTTCCAACACCTCGGCAAATGCAGAGTGAGCACCTGCTTTTATGGAGTGCATTACTTCGATACCACCATCACCGTGGGAAATGAGGTCGTCTAATTCTTGAAACTTCTTTTGAAATTTGGCGATATGTTCGGATTCTGTTGCACCTCGTGACTTTTTGGAAGCTCCATCATCAAATAATTGCTGTTCTTCATTTCTCATACGTTTCCGCTTCTGCTCCTTGGTATTGGTTGCCTCCACAGCCTTAGTCGCAAGCTTACACCAACCCGTAGTCAAATCTGTAAAGGTCTCTGCAGCCTTCTTTCGTATCTGCGGCTCAAACCTACAATGACTAATCATGATTACCTCCGCATGAACGGTGAGCTTGCATGTGTACACACCACCACCTCTTCTACCACTACCGTTATTCTTGTTCTTAACCGCCTCTATGACCCATCGTTCCAACACCTTGAACCGATCTGAAAAGGGAGCTTCCGAAAGCTGCGTCTGGTTCTCAATAACGAGCAAATGTTTGCTCAATTGTGTTGCACGTTGGATCTTCGTTGCCTTGGCATACGTCGGACCAAAGTAACTCTTGGTAAGTGTATTAAACGTCAGTGTACGTTCTTTTGTGGAATTGGGTGGTAAAGGCAGCAAACCGGATTGGAAGGAGGATAAATTCTGAATATCGGTAACTTCATTCCATGAACCGTAGACTATATCCACATCACCTCGTTTTTGTTGAAAGTCCTTCATGGAATATGGAGCATCGTCACTAAAAAACACTTGGAAGAATTCACTAGTGTTCAATCCATGGAATTCAACTTGCTTGACGACTTGAAGTTCTAACGGGGGGTAATGTCGATCAAGATATTGTTGTGTGGATAATATAGATGGTGGAAGGGTGGTTAGGTGTTGTGTCGCCTTGTTTTGTTGTCGTGGTGGTAGTGGATGTTGTTGTTGTTTGGATCGTCCGGATGATGATTTGAATTTGATACGGGGCGGCGATGATGATAACCCCTTGACGGGTGCAGAGCTGACACGAGTGAGTGCGGTAGAAGTGAATCTCATGTTGCTATTGTGATCGTATTGGCCGACGACTGAAAGATTGATTGATTGATCAATTGACACCAAGCCGAAGCAAAACTTGAGGCATACAGATATGTAAGTGTATCTAAACTTGACCTTCCCAACAATCATTTTCCGTTGAGCTTGCGAGCTCCCTTTTCTACCTGTTCACTTCGGAGAGAGACGCCCGCGAGACAACCGATTCGGCCCTACTGCCCCACAATCCTATCCCCAACTTTGTCCACTGCTGATGTGACACCTTTTTGTGTACCATAGAGGCACGTAGGAATCGTCCAAAGTTTCCGTTCGCCAAGTTGGGTAGTGGACACCGCAAGACAGCGTCAGGAGTTTCCCTCCATCACCAACCAACCTCCCGCCCACTCCAAACAGCCCACGCACCTCCAACAAGACTTCTTGTGCTGCTCGGCGCCTTGATGACAAAGCGTACGACGCCGTAGAAAAGTCGGCTTTTCCAGAGAACCACCAATCAGTCTCTACAAAACTTGATGTGGACTTGCCCGCCCATTCTGATACATGTCGCCGAATCCTCGACAAGTGATGACATACGTCAAATTGACATTGCTCAAACACTACTTGGTCTTGGTCGAGAAGGAGGTCGAAATGTCCCGTCACCAGAAAAGAGGAACGACGACAATTGTTATTGGTTTGCAAGTACCTATAACAGTAACGACGATAAATTCCGAGAATTGGAAATCATCCCGATAATCAAGGCTGCATGCCGAGATGCAGGGTTCAGAGTTAATTGTAAATACAAAAAGATGGAGAATGGCAATGGGTGTATTGAGGTGAAGTGCTGCAGAGGGACCTATCATTATGAAGAGAAGAGTACTACGGTTCATAAGAAGAAGAAGAAATCTACTATCAAGCCCGTGCATGGGCAGGAGGGGAATGATACGAGATGCTCTTTTCATTTTCAGATATATTGGGATAATAATCGTCGACGCTGGTTTTTGCCTAAAGTACAGAGGGGGAGTAGGGTTCATTGTGGCCATGAGCATATGGATCCTGCAGATATCAATTTGGGAGCAAAAAATACCCAGAGTCACAGTGATGATTGCCAAAATGATGATTCGTCAATGCAGATAGGAGATTATGACTTCTCGAAAAATGATCAAGACGATGATACAGACGGAACAGATTTGGTAACAAGTTTTCATCCTCGTTATGTGAACATATGCAACTACGCAGTGAGTGCTGGAGACGTTGGGATTAGAGTGATGACAAAGCATTTCGACCATTGCCAGCGTCGATTCTTGGAATTTATTCACAATGCAGAAGTAAGTGATGATCAAGTTGCATATCCTGAGTCAGGCGGCAGTGCATATGATAGATTCAAGAATCCCTTTGAGGTGATCTGTCGAATGGCTCAACAATCAGGGATAATGGGGATTCAAGTAGCTAGCGAAGAATTGCTTGCGTGTCAGCAAGAGTTGGTTGACAACATTGCTAGCATGAACAAGAGTGCTAGCAGGCGTTAGGCGTTGAAAGATGACAAGTATGAGAAATACATAGAAGACGTGTTACATTATAATACCGACACCTTTTCATTCAGTTGGATAATTTGCGTCGTTATTAACTATTCGTGCAAGAGGCTCTTGCACAGAATGGGCCTCCCTGCTCTCTAAGTGGGCTGCCTTTAAATGCGCATCCCGAACCCCAAAAGATGTCAGTCGCGTTGCTGTATGGAAAGTTATCCCTCCATGCGCAAAGATCCTGGTTGAGTGACGATGCCTCATAGAACAAGAATCTCATATCAGTTGCTGCAGATATATCCAACTTAGACAGATCTTGGTTGAATGATGAAGCTCCATAGAACATCTAACTCATATCAGTCACTGCAGACGTGTTCCAAGACGAGATATTGCTGTCAAATGAGGATGCTTTAGCGAACATGCCTTTCATGATTGTAACGGATAAAGTATTCCATTTTGACAAATCCTGGTTGAACGTTGAAGCTCCATAGAACATTTGATTCATATCAGTCACCGCAGACGTGTTCCAAGATGAGATATTGCCATCAAAGGATGATGCTCCACTGAACGTGGACCCCATAGTCGTGACAGCTGAAGTATCCCAGTCAGACAGATCATCTTGGTTGAACGATGAAGCATTCAGGAACATGTAACTCATATCAGTAGCTGCAGATGTGTTCCAAGATGAAATACTGCCATCAAATGATGATGCTTGATAGAACATGGACCTCATAGTCATAGTTGTAACAGATGAAGTATCCCAGCGAGACAGATCTTCCTGAGCGAATGACGAAGCTCCATGGAACATGTAACTCGTATCAACAACTGCATATGTGGTCCAAGATGAGATGTTGCCATCAAAGGATGAGGCTCCATCAAACATGGCTTGCATCGTTGCATCTCGACCTCGACAACTGATTGAATGATGAAGCTCCTCTGAACATGAAACTCATAGCAGTAACTGCAGATGTGTTCCAAGATGAGATGTTGCCGTCAAAAGATGAAGCTTCATAGAACATGGCCCTCATATCTTTCACCGCTGAAGTATTCCATCTCGACAAATCATGGTTGAATGAAGAAGCTCCCCGGAACATTTCTTCCATATCAGTAACTTGACCAACATTCCACCCAGAAATGTCGTCATCGAATGTAATGAGATCTAGAAACAATGCAGACATGTCAGTTACGTTACCCACACACCAAGATCCAATCGGCCATCCATACTTTGAACTGTCAGCAATACCCCAGGCTCCTTGGACATATTGATCAACTGCATCCTTGAGCTCACTGCGTTGCACGGGGAAGCACAGAGTGGGCCTTGGTGTACAGATGATGGATTGCCCTTAAAAGTGCAGCCCGAATCCACAAAGATGCCACTTGCATTGCCGTAAGGAAAGTTATCCTCCCATGCACACAGATTCTGGTTGAACGAGGTTGCCCCTTTGAACATTTCTCTCGTGCTTGTAACAGATGACATATTCCAAGACGACAAATTTTGGTTGAATGACGAAGCTCCAAAGAACATTCGAGTCATATCGGTAACTTGACCTACATTCCACTGAGAAATGTCTTCGTCAAAAGTATCGAGACCTTCAAATAAGCTCGCCATGTTTGTTACGTCATCAACACACCATGATTTCATAGGCCAACCATACTTTTCAACAATGCTAGCAGGGCAAAAGGCCGCCCCTTCATTACAGCCAAGTTGGACGTACCGGTTGATGGCAGACTTAAGTTCTTTGTCTGCAAAGGATACATAATAGCGCTCAGTTGGCGAATGTGAAGGTGAAAGACTCATCGAAGGAGAAGCTTTAACTTTGTCAGCAGCGGCAGGGACAGGGAGACGTGAAAGTGTAACTCCAAGACCGGCAGCCAGCGCTGTAATCAATACGCAAAAGATCGCCAACATTGTTTTGTTTCGCCTTTGTTTCCACCATGGAAGTTCGGGCTCGACAGGAGTTGCTTCATACACAGTATCATGAATACCTGGAGTGACAATAGGAGGCGACCCGTATGGTCACCCTATCAGCAATGTGAGTTCTAAGCGAATATTCGTGCTATGTGTATGCTGGGCATATGTATGGAATCGTGAGATCAAGCTGAGTTCGAATCCAGTGAGCAACAAAGCAATACAAGAATTGCATCGAAGTGGCACGAGTTAGTTCATGAATCTTTGTGTGTGAGAGAGATTGATGCCTGATGGCCGCCAAGGAGAAGGGAGGAAAGAAGGGGAAAGAGGGGCTTCAGCTAGGGTACAACTAGTGAATTCAAAAAATAATTTGATGAAGTGTTGCTCCCCGGATTCGGAGTTTGCTCAACGAGAGCAGCAGTTTAAGCCTATAAAAGCATAGTGTGATACCCGTGGATCACTTAGAAGTTACATTCGGGGGTATAGTGGGTAGGGTGACCATACGGGTCGCCAGGAATAGTTGCAACAGGACCCTGAAGAGGAATCTCTTCTTCTTCTTCCACCAAGTATGCTTCGAGAATAGGCAACGACGGGTTTCTCTTTGGTGTTGGTAAGCCTTGATGCACATCCTCGCCTTCACTGGCAGAGAATCGCTGTTGCAAATCTCTTCATCACGAGGAGATCCACCTTCGTCCATTTGCTGGAGAATTGGATACCCTCCAATCGATTCATTGTCATAAATAGAAGAATCTTGCTGATAACTGAGAGGGAGAGGAGGCCTGTCTTCTTCGTCGGTGGACATGTTTTCCAAATCTATCTTTAATCTTGATTCACGTTCAAAATCTGTAAATGGACGGGGTGCGGCATCATCATCATCCTCAATCTGCTCCAACATCGCACCTTGTGTAGGCGGAGGCAGCTGTAGTGTCGTCGAAAAATCTTCAATCGGTGCAACATTATCTTCCTCAAGCTCCGTATCAGCTATCTGTTGAATCATTTGCACTGGAGCTGCATCTGCATCTTCCACGTCTACGTGCTCGATTCCGCCTAGAGGTAGAGGCAACTTGGTGGTCGTTGTCGACGTAGTATTTGCTGATTTACCGCCGGTGATGGCAGCGGCTGCCCACGACGAGGAGGAAGAGCGTAGGCCGTCGGTATGTTCAGACATGATGATGTTTCTTCCCTGCTCAATGTCGCCACAGCCATCCTCCTCCTCCCCCGAATGGAGCAATTGTGCAACAGTAGCGGTATTACTATTGTTGTCCGCCATTTTTCTTCTTTTTACAAATTAGTGTATCGGAGAGGAAGAAGGACTGGAGCCGTCGGAAGCGCCTATCTGGATGATCTCCTCGCCTGTTGTTGCGCTGTAGGAACCAAAGCGAACAGCAAACCCAAACCCAGCAACCCGAACCTATAGGGGGGGATTTCATAAATATGGTTAATCTGGGGTTAATTGTTTGTAATGATTCCTACGTAGAAAAGGCATTGCCAGAGTGTGACGTATCGGTTCTCAATTTTTTTGAGGAGGACGATGGACAGACGAAATCCCCACTCTGCTCGACAAAGTTGTCGATGGCAAGCACATCGGGAATAAGTCAGCCGGCCTTGCTTTTCATAAGTATTGAAAATTACTGGCGTTTCAAAAGAATGCAAGACCGTATTCACCTCTCAAATACCTTGTGGGAGGTGCCTACGAGGGCCGATTTTCGAAAATTTCCCGGAGGTGCGAGAATTTTTAGTAAGCAACAACCATCGCGATGATGAAAATTGTGCTGCTACGGAATGATGACCCTCCACACAATACGATTGACTCCTCTCCCCTAATAAAGCGACCGGATCCCCTCTATAGGTTGCTTACAACGCTGCTGTCCGTTTCCGGAGTCGTAATCGCCCCAGAACTCAATAAATAACACTCCGAACACCATGTCGGGGTCGGTCGGATCGGCACAACATTATGAGGGAGAACTCAATTATTGGAATGTAATATATGCACACAGCAATCAACCTGGCATCATCCGCTTCATATGGGTTATAGGCGTTGGAAGTTGTGAGATTTGGGGTTGTTACTGCAAATTGTGGCGTGATAATGAAGCATCTCTGATACAAATATTCAATACAAAATTTCAAAAATCATGCATTATTGCACAATGTATTGAAGGGGTGCGTATAATACTCAAAAGAGCCGCATCTATTAATGCTAGAGACTATAATGGATGTAGAGTTTGATTGGTATTGGATATAAGTGACAATAAACTTGGCATCGGCTGGTTATATATCGAGAGAGGAATAGTAAAATATCATCAATTTTCATGCGGCATCGTTCGTTATGCAGCGATGAGCAGCACTATCTGGAATTCAATGCGCAAACCCACTTTGTATATGGTATGACTAGAGGGGATTATCTTTATATCATTGGTGTAGAAGGGAAGAAGGAGATATAGGCAATCCTACCCTCTCCACTAGCATGGAAGAGAACTCAACGCATGCCGACAGTTTCGTGCATTTTGGGATGATGACGGGTCCTATAACCCCAATCAACCACAGGGCATCCTTCCATAGGTTATATACAATGATGTGAAGCAGCAATTGCCGGTGTGTAGACTATAATGGAAGCAATGTAGTCCCAAAACGTAAAATTTCGATTATTTTGGAGAGCCAAAATTGGCACCAATATTTGCAGTTATTGAAAAGGAAAGTCAATACATAATACATGGCTGCGCGCAAACATCGCCTCTATATATGCGTCGAGAGATATTGTTGTTTTGGTGCTCATATATGATCATTCCATCATGGTATTGTAGAAGATATGAGCAAAATTGCATGAGAGTCGACTTGGACGTCATGCATCAATCACAAGATATTACTCCGCGACAAAGACCCTATCAAACATTACAGACATTACACATCGCCCCTATCGACCAATATAAGGAGTGCATGCCTTGGGTTGGGTCTAAAGTGTTTAGAGCGGGCTGTAATGCTCCAATTTTATGGTGTTGGCATGTTATAGTAGCCACTTGTCAGCTCACCTGCACATTATTATGGGGCAACAGCACGACTTCAGAGACCAAACTATTGTCAATTACCATTGTATATGTACTCCTGTATGAGTTCCGTGTATAAATTTCATCTTGTGACTGATATTATCTGTGGTAGGCGATGATATATGGGCACACATCCCATGGTTTTAGGCAATTTTTGCTCGTTTGATGGTTGGCGCAATTTTTGTGATACCGGGTAGGATCCTCCTACACAAACCATATCTAATTCCTACGTATGTAGTGTGAATGTCCGATACCACATACGCGATTTTCTCCAGTTTGTATCTTTTGCCATAGGGGTGCTATGAACACCAAACTTCCTAAAAATCTCTCCTAAGACCCTTATTAGTTTATATAATCACTGATTTAGAGGTTTTGGGCACTAGAAAAATCTCAGAAATTTATGAAATCCCCCGCCGAACCCCTCTCGACGACTAATAACGCACCTCAAGACGCTCTCAATGGATTACTATGCAGCTTACTAATAGCTTGCTACACAATGGTCGATGTATGATGCTGTCTATGTTGATGTGCTCGCTGCTACCAACTCAGAAAGAACTTCGATGGAGGCCATCTGCGGATTGGCTGCTGTCGAATTTGCGATGAGTGACGATGTTGACCGTTCCCGCCACATTCTTTCCTAAGAACTCTGCGTCGATATTACGTACTAATTCCTACGTTGATACTCCTACGGTTGACAGATCCGATCCAATGAAGTTTTTACCAGAACAGCTGGCTCGGTAAAATGAACTGTCCTGCAACGGACAAAACAAGGAACAAAGTCGGAGTCTTAGATAAATTCAATGCTCATAAACGAACCACATCCATGATGAAGTTCATCAACATCGCTGCCATTGCTATTCTCCTCCAGACGGCAAAGATCTCCAGTGCTGTCGAGAGTAATGAGACGACCGCTGCCTTGAACGCCACTGATGAGACGGCCGCTACCACCAACACTACCACAGCTGACGAAGGCCCTGCCTTTGCTGCCGACGCCGATGCCACAACAGCAGATGAATTTACTCCAATCGATGGAGAATTTTCCACGGTTGATTCTGTCATGATTTCACCTCGTTGTCCATCAGATTCGATGGCATCCTATCCATACCCGGTGTTCACAATCCAACCCTCAACAGTTGCATATGTGTCATCTTTTCCAGCGGATCTCGTCACAGTTGCCGTTAGTGGAAACGAATTACAGTTTGAATGGAATGATGCAGTTGCCAACGGTGCCACAAGCGGAGGTGTTCAAATTGGACTACCGTCTGATCAGTTCAACAAGTTGCATCTAGGGAATTCCCTTAAAGCACAGATTCTCGATGGATTTACGTCTGTACAGCGTCTTGAAGTGAACGGCTTCAGCACACTCAAGGCAACGTTGACTTCCAATACGAATTCTGCCCTTTCAGTAAGTGCGGAAGGTGCATCAACTGCACATGTTGTTACCTCCACCACAATCTCATCTGTACGGTCTCTAGGCGCCTCCACTGTCCAAGTTCAGGCAGAATCCGTAAGTTCCATTCAGGCAGGGGGGGCATCCAAACTTGATATTGACGGAAATGTTTCTGGCGGTGGTTCCGTCCAAGGTTTCTCCACGTTGAGAATCACTGGTGATATGTCGGGAACTTTGACGAATGAAGGCGCAAGCACCATTAATGCTAACACGATCACGGGCTCGATCAGTACTTCTTTTCCGAGTGGTGTCACAGCCGCTTCATGTGACAACGTGCAAGGCGATTTTTCTTGCAAAGTTGGTGATCCTCCGATTGTTGATGTGGATGTTTCACTGTATGAGGAGATTTCGACTGGCACTTGGCCATGGTCTACCGTTGTCACTTGCAAGTCCGGAAATGGGGAAGAATTTTGGTCTCAACCCTCTACTGGATCCTCCACCTCGTCCACCATTGCCGCTGTAGCTGGTGCTACAACGTTGGTTGCCTTCCTACTCGTGTAAGTAAGAAGTCTTGTGTGTGTTTCGTTGGAATCTTAGCTCGATGAGATGGGTTGAAATCGGTACTTAAAAGATGGCCAAGTTAGAGAAATGAACATATAAGTGATTGAAGAAAAGGAAATGATCTTTCTCGAGGAAGGAAATTAATGGTAATACCAATAGTTGTGAGCCCAATCCTATTAAGTGGATTTGGCTTGAGCCGACTAATGATAAACACTCCTATCACTTAACAAGTAATATAGTCAGTTTGACTATGATCCGTCAACTGAGAACCGTACTCTATGTCTAATACTAATACTACACTGTCGAGAGTGAAATGATTTATTTGCTTTCATCTTCAGACCACACCTGCTTTTGAGTGGAGAGTGCCTGCATATGCCTCTTCTTCTAAGTAGAGAGAGGAGCAGGCGAGTTATGTACAAGTTGGTTTATGTGCCTAAACAATACTAAATAGATTGTTAACGTATATACTACTTAGCATCCTTCCGGGGGGCAAAATGGTTTGCAGTTGCTCGAATCGCTCATGACTGCTTTCATCCACCACTCCTTGCTGCCATTATCGAAGCTTTTTACATTGCAATTGCCTGTTCGTGCATAGCGGCAGACCTGATAACGACAGATTGCGCCGTTGGATTTCTTACCCTTTGAATCTGCACAACCCACATGCGTTGTCGCATACCATAACACAAGTGATTATTAGCAGGTGGTACCCACGTGCTTTCTCTTTCAACATATCGAGTCATTATTTTGTCAACTGACTTTAGCTCGCCCCAACTCCCAAAACCAGTGTTGGAGGCAAGATTTTCCCCATATCCTTTACGATTTTCATAGGAGTCATGTACTGTGGCACCACAGTCTGATGCAAGCTCGTCAGCGTAGGACTGTGCCATGTCCTTTAACTCTTCGCTCCACTTGAGTGGCTTGTACTTCTTTCCATATTGTTCGTGCCACTTTTCACGTCGGACATTATGTCCATCGAGCCATTGCTCTTCTCTGAAAGTCAATCCTGAATCTTGCTTTTCGAAAGGGTTTGTTGTTGGTTTTGAAGTTGGTGGACTAGTGATTGACACAGTACGGGTCGCCGTCAACGAAGATGAGTTCCTCTCAATCTTCTTGACTGCAGCGGCGGCGGCGGCTTCTTTCTTTCTCAGCTGGCTCTCCCTGTAAATTAGAGCACCGATATCTTCCTCATCTTCAACCTTCGATGCGGCCGCCTTTCGTTTGCTTGATTTTGTCGTCATGGTTGATTGCTTGATCCACAAATGCTGCTCCTTAATATTGTAATCCTTTAAGTAGTGTGATGTTTTGAATTGAAATCATAATCCTCGCTCTCTTTCAAAGAACTTCCCTCCGACCTCCGACAGATTCAATTACAATTATTGTTTTAGAGCACATCTTCTGGCTTCTATCTGGCAGACCTGCTACGTTAGATCAATCAGGCAAATCGGAGACTTTAGAAGTCGTACCGATTTCGCTGCGGTTGGTTGGCGGCTGCAACTGCAACCACCTTTCGTGATTTGCTCTCTTGCTTGCTCCGAAATGATATTAAAGTGGAGCTTCGCAAGTAGCGGTCACCTCTGCTCCACGTTTAAAAGCGCGGGCGAGATGATTTCGGTTGAAGTAGATCTGGGCATCTGACTAACGCCTTGAGAGCAACATTACAACAACGCCAAGTCACCATTGGGATTCCTTGTCTACACCTTGAACAAGGCATCGGGGTCTGCTGGAAGGCGCGTATGATTGTGTCCACAACTCGAGATCATGTGTACGTTGTCTCGCGCTGTCCATGGTATCTTTCTAATAATCATTTCTATTAATGCATATTATATAACTATAGCAAGTGTATGCATTTTATTGTTTCTGTTCATGGGTTGCTCGCTGTCAAGATATGGTATGGATTCTTCTACCATGCCAGTCACCTTTGTTTATGAATATCACGTTCACGTGTAGTATTTTGTTGCGTCTATCTTCTCTAATCAGAACTCTCAGGTTGCCCATCTTGGAGTTATATGCCTTTGTCTTTTTCATAGTTTTTGATGCCTTTCCGTAGGCATCTCACATGGAAGGAAAGAAAACAAAAGGCAAAGCAAAACGAAAAAAGGGTATTTTCAGACATGATGATGTTTAGGCGAACCATCACTGCTGCATAATTTGTGCTTTGCCCCATGCCTAACACACACTCCTCCCTTATGGACTTGATTTGTACATCCATCACTGCTGCATAATTTGCTCTTTGCCCCATGCACACTCCTCTTATTTCTGCTGAATTAGTGCATCCATCATTGCTCCATCGTTTGCGCTTTGCCCCATGCCTAACACACACTCCTCCATTTCGGACTTGATTTGTAAATCCATCACTGCTGCATAAGTGAGCTTCACCCTTGCCCATGCCTCATACATACTCCCCGTTTTGGACTTTGTTGGTACATCCTTCATGGTTGCATCGTTTGCGCTTTGCCCCATGCCCAACACACACTCCTCCTCGACGGGCTATGGTTGTACATCCTTCAATACTGCATCGTTTGACTTTCGCTCCGTGCTTAATACACACTCCCCCTATCTGAACCTTATTTGTGCATCCTTCGCTACTGCATAGTTTAACCTTTGCCCCGTGCCTACCACAGACGCCTCCAATTGCGGATTGATTCGTGCATCCTTCATGGTTGCATCGTTTGCGCTTTGCCCCATGCCTAACACACACTCCTCCTCGACGGGCTATGGTTGTACATCCTTCAATACTGCATAGTTTGACTTTCGCTCCGTGCTTAATACACACTCCCCCTATCTGAGCCTTATTTGTGCATCCTTCGCTGCTGCATAGTTTGACCTTTGCCCCGTGCCTACTACAGACGCCTCCAATTGCGGATTGATTCGTGCATCCTTCATGGTTGCATCGTTTGCGCTTTGCCCCATGCCTAACACACACTCCTCCTCCTTTAGCAATGCTTGAATATCCTTCTTTGCTGCATCGTTTGACCTTTGCTCCATGCTTAATGCAGACTCCTCCTTGTTGGACGTTATTTGTGCATCCATCAGCAGAGCACTTCTTTTTGATTTTGATGTACTTCTTGCTCGCAGCTCTCCTAACTGGCTCTCTTACGTGATCGTCGTCAGCTGACGATCGACACTTTCTCTTCTCTGCAATTACTTTGCTAGTTGAGGTTGCCCGATGCGTCAACGAGGATGAGTTCCTCTCATTCTTCTTGACTGCAGCGGCGGCGGCGGCGGCGGCGGCGGCTTCTTTCTTTCTCAGCTGGCTCTCCCTATAAATTAGAGCACCGATATCATCCTCATCCCCAACCTTCGATGCGACCGCCTTTCGTTTGCTTGATTTTGTCGTCATGGTTGATTGCTTGATCCACAAAGACTGCTCCTTAGTGATGTTTTGGATATTGTATTTCCATCATCGTATCATCAGAAACATGCGACATCACCTCAGATCTCAGAACTTCCCTCCGACAGATTCATCTATCATCGCATAATCGCTTATTTTTACGAGCAGCCAGTACCAGTATGTGTTTTTGATGTTAGATCATTCAGGCAAACCGTAGACTTTAGAAGTCATACCGATTTCGCTGCGGTTGGTTGGCGGCTGCAACTGCAACCACCTTTCGTGATTTGCTCTCTTGCTTGCTCCGAAATGATATTAAAGTGGAGCTTCACAAGTAGCGGTCACCTCTGCTCCACGTTTAAAAGCGCGGGCGAGATGATTTCGGTAGAAGTAGATCTGGGCATCTGACTAACGCCTTGAGAGCAACATTACAACAACGCCAAGTCACCATTGGGATTCCTTGTCTACACCTTGAACAAGGCATCGGGCTCTGCTGGAAGGCGCGTATGATTGTGTCGACAACTCGAGATCATAGTACTTCAGTTCCAGTGGGATGGGTGAATACTATGCAACATAATAGTATGTCGGTATTAAGAGTGAAAGGCGAACGAACTGAACTAATCTAACCTAAAACTTGACCCTACGTTTCCACCATTATTAAGCGTGCAAGAAAACATCCCGCCCAATGATTCAATTATCTTCTCCAACTTGAGGAGGACTGTTGTCTCGTGCTGTCCATGGTAGCTTTCTAATAATCTTTCTATTAATGCATATTATATAACTATAGCAGTGTATGCATTTCATTATTTCTGTTCATGGGTTGTGCTCGCAAAATTCGCATTAATAAAAAAAAAAAAAAAGATAGGTACTAATGGATGTGCTTCTAACCATGCCAGTCAACTTTGTTTATATGAATATCACGTTCACTTTTAAGTTTTTGTTGCGTTCCTCATCTTTCTCTCCTCAGGCACTCTCACGGCAAGCGCGACTCAAAACGTTTGCCCCTCTTGGAGTTATCTTCCTTCTTTGTCTTTTTGGTTGTATTTTTGATTGCCCCGCCCCACCTTAGCCCTTCTGAGCATGTCCTCGCTTTTCCTCTTCGCTATCATTGCCAGCTTGTACTTAACCCCTTGCAACAACCATTCAATGAGCAAAATGCAGAGAGATTGCGATCGCGCGCTGGTCTCATATGTTCTTCGATCAAGGACCAGAATTAGCGTCTTCCCACCCGCAAGAGCCAACCACTCATTGACCCTCTTTTATAAACGTCACCTGGTGTCAATGGTGCTTTATTGCCAGCCCTGCGTGCCATAGGTTCCCTTCGTTCGCCCTGGTTGCTGTAAACGATTTTTTGAAGCTCACGGTTTTTTTCCACTATCTTGTACACCCCCATCACCTCTGCATTACCACCCATCATCGTACGTCCCCCCCCCCCCCCCCCCCTTTTCTCATAGCATACTAATCCGGTCCGCATTGTGTCAAAAATCAGAAGGAAAAAGAAAAAGAAGTGAACAAAAAAAAGAACGAAGGACACAGAAAAGGGGGAAGAAGGGGATTGGAAGGGGAAGAAAAGAGGGGGGGGAAGGGGGAAGAAAGGAAAAGGAAAAAAGGA
Organism: Skeletonema costatum; assembly: GCA_018806925.1. Classification (NCBI taxonomy): domain Eukaryota; phylum Bacillariophyta; class Thalassiosirophyceae; order Thalassiosirales; family Thalassiosiraceae; genus Skeletonema; species Skeletonema costatum. Next base: position 18,456 of record JAHBBA010000937.1, on the reverse strand, counting down.
GGCGGATGGAAAAAGGGTAATCAGGGGGGTGCGGGGAAGAGGGGTGGGGGGGAAAATTACGAGGAATTAGAAAACGAGAAAAAGAAGACCGGAAACTGGGGGAACGGATGAGGCTCTGCAAGGGATACATGAGAAAAGGAGTCAGATAAAAGGAAAGGGGAGGGAGGGAAAAAAAAAGGGGGGGAAAGAGGGAAAGAAGGGGGGGAAGGGGGAGAAAGAGAGAAAAGAGGGAAGGGGAAAAGGAGAGAGGAAAGAGTAGTCTGTTGAGATCGGTGTTGGGATACAATGAAGAGTCAAATTACTGATTTGACAACATACCACCTGCCGCGTCCCCTCCCCATTTCATCCTTTTTCCCCTCCTTCCTTTCCCCTCTTCATTGTATCCAAACAACCGTATCTCAACAGAATACGGAACTTTCCCTATCTGATCTTCCAAGGACACAGATGGGTCGAGCGACGTGGAGACGGAAAATAAATTGATTTGGTTCCCATTCTCCAGCGTGCTGCCATAATATTGTTTTTGTCTCTGTGATTTTATCGCCGTCTTCATTGAACTCTTTGAATATAGAGGATGTAATGTTCATCAATACAAAATCAGGGTTCAGCTCCTCAGGTATCATCATGCCTTCGTCGTCTTTGATGCCTATTTCTTCAATGCCTTCAAATATAGGTGTATCTGGTGGTATCCCAGCTTCTATGAAACATCCAGTTGAAACTTCTGTAATGCCAGCGTTGCCTTCAATATCGTTGTTTTCACATAATGGATCTAAATCCAACGAGATGATGAATTGAAAGGCTTTCGGAGAACATGTGCACTCTGGTGCTCCCTGTGGACGAGCGCCATTGGGAGCTAGCAGAGCGACGAGGGCTGCAAGGATTATCGATGATTTTATCATGACGATCAGCGTCTTTGTTGGTGGTAGTTATATTATGCAGGTATTGTGCAGCCGCGCAGTGCGGCGGTGGTGATGACAACAATTTGACGCCGCGGCTCGCTGAAAGGCAACTCTTCCATCCAAACGGTCACAAAAAAAACGGTCGAGTTGCATCAAAACTTCCCTCCGACCCATGACGTCATCATTTGTCACGGGTAAGGATCTAAACTCTGCAAAAAAAGTAACGATGCTTCCCTCCCGTAGTTGATAGTACGGAGCCAAAATCCAGTGAACTGTGTACTTCTCTTGCAGGCACCCTCTATAGACTCATTAGAAGCTCCCACAAGAAAATGTATACAGTTCTCTGGAATCGGATTGAGATAAATGGGTCCATAGAAGGCCTTAGTGAACCCTTGCCTCAGCCTCAGCCCCTCTCCATCCCTTGCACCACATGATGATGTAATGTGTACCTACTAACATCTACAATGAGTACTCATAAACCTGAGCGATAGAAACAATTTTTGTCTAATGAACCGGGAAACTTATTATGAAATAAATGAATCTAGCACCTAATGTCGATGAAGTAGTCGGTCGGGCTGTCATGACATCCAGCCTTTGCACTTTAGCCAAACCGACGGTGGAATGTACAGTCAACTTTACCAATTCTCTGGATCCTCAAACATATCATCCATCAGCGGATCATCAGTATCAAAATGATGACCAAACAACTGATTAAAGAACTTCGGATCCTTTTCAAAATCTTCTTCCAGCTGATCCAACTTGACATTGAAGAATGGCTCCTTTTGTTCCACCCGTAAATACGGGGCTGGACCAATAGTATCGTGCAACTTCCACCAAATAATGTAACATGGATAGTACAATGGGCAATTCTCGTACTCTTTGGCACAAGTTGGAGCAATTTCCTTGGAGAGAGAGGAATGTATACAGCAAAAGGATGGTTTGCACATGTCATAGCAATCTTTGAAGTTGGAGATGCGCTCTCCAGCTCTAGGATCACGTGGAGGGTACAATGCACCGTTTTGCTTGTCGCATACTTGCTTCATCATGGGGTTAGGACATGGCAATGGTGAATCGGGATCACAGTCCGGACATCCCGTAGGACATCTCGTCCCCGCTGTACATTTCACACCAGTAAAGCAGCTCTCTCCACTCGGACAGCCAATATCGCTGGAACAAGGAACTTCACACTTTGTAGCATCATCACCATCTGCTCCGCAGAAACCTGGTTTGCACTGTACCGCACCAGTGAAGCAACTTTCTCCGCCGGGACAGTCTCCATCACTTGTACATTCATCAGAACACTTTGAAGCGTCATCCAAATCTACTCCGCAATATCCTGGCTTGTCACATGCAACGATACTTTCTGAATAGCAACTTTCTCCACCAGGGCAGTCTCCATTGCTCGAACACTCAACTGCACACTTTGATGCATCAAATACACTAGTCCCACAAAATCCAGGCTTGACAGCACTACATTCAACGACATCTTTTGAAAAACAACTCTCTCCACCGGGGCAGTCTCCATTGCTCGAACATTCCGTAGCACACTTCCCAGCATCCATCAAACTTAAACCACAATACCCAGGCTTGTCATCACTACACTCAACAACCCCACCGGGAAAACAACCCTCTCCAATCGGACACCCAGCATCACTTGTACACATTACCGCACACTTCCCAGCATCCATCACATTCGATCCACAGTACCCAGGAGTAGCCGCACACGCTGCTACATTTGGAATACAAAAGTCCATGATACCTATACAATCTGCATCACTGGTACATGTGTCACCACAGTTGGATGATGCATCGGCTAGATTCATACCGCATACTGAGGGTAGTTGAGGAGTTGGTGGCAGTATGGGTAATTCGATGCATGTTTTGCCACTTTTGGTCATTTTGCCCATCTTACTTGATTTGGACTTGCCCGATTTGGAATTTAGATAGACAATTTGAGTAGGAGGAGGAGGTGGTGGTGGGAGTGGCTGTGGTGGTTGCTGTTGTCCGACATATACCGTCTGCTGTGGCGGTGGTTGTGCCATATATACCGCATTCACCTTGGCACTCTTTGCCGACTTGGCATCCCATGTCCAATACGTATATTGCGGAGGATACTGCTGATATTGCGGATACTGCTGATAATACTGCTGGAGTGATCGTCGTGTTCCTGGTTTTTGGTTGTTGTTGAGAAGGGTACCATCGTAGCGATAGATGGGAGGAGGAACCGAACGAGTCGTCGTCATTTCATCTTGCTGTTCCACTTGGAATACTTGTCCTGCTGCTGCCTGAATGTTTAGCAATAGGCCCATTGCCATTAGCTCTTCAATGTCATAGCATTCTTCCACTTCTACTTGTTGTTGTGGTGGTGGCGGCTGTTGTACATAGATAATTTGTTGTTGTTGTGGAGGCGGTGGCGGCTGTTGTACATAAACTGCATTTGGAAATTGCTGTGTTGGTGGTGGTGGTGGCAGTTTCATTGACTTGGCCGACTTTTGGGCATGCGACCCTCTACTGCCTATTGCCTGAGTTCTTGGTGGTGGAGGTGGTGAAGACCCTCTACTGCCTGTAGTCTGAGGTCTTGGTAGTCCTCGTGGTGGTGATTCATCATCCGATGACTCCTCCATTTCACCACCCTTGAGACCCCCACCACCAACTCTGCCACCACCACCGGGAGGCTCACGATCTCGTCCCTTGGGAGGAGTACGTTCTTCCGTCGGAGTAAATCGACCAGCTGCTCGTGGATCAGTACGTTTCATACCAACACCCTTGCCCAATTCTCGTTCCACCTCTTCCGTAGTAGTGGGCGTTTGTTGTTGTTGTTGCTCCTCCGTTGACACGATACGGAGTTGTCTCCGTCCACTCACTCCATCCATCTTCAAAAAGTGCCTCTGCTGCTGCTGACTCTCATTATCTTCGCCACCTCTACCATTCTGTGCCGCCATTGAAGATCGCCTCCCTCTCCTGTCCCCATCATCATCTGATAGCAGTGTATAATAATCTTGCACCTCCTTCTCCTTCCGTTCCATCCACTGGGTCACTTCCTCCTCATCTACCGATGAAAACGAATCAGTATTATCTGAAAGGATGAGCGTATCGGAAGACCATGATTGTTCGTGGGATATATCTTTCATTACGGAGGCTAGATTAAGCAGCTCTTGTTGTAGGTCTTCATTATTTTGGTGGATGTTCGATGATGTTGAGGCTGCTGCTATTATGGAAGTTGCGGCCATGGCCGCTAGAAGAGTGGCTCTGGCGAACCTCATCGTTTATATTCTTTGCTGCCGCCGCTATACACTCGTATCAGCCTGCTACTCGTCAATTCTATTGCAGCCTTCCTACTTATTGCCTTGTCTTTGCAGTTGTCTCGAAAGGTGCGCGATGGCACGACCGAGTCATCATGAAAGACTTTTGTGAGAGTATGGCAGATTTCTCTCCGGTACTCAATTGACAAATTGAATGGATGTAGGAATTAGTATTGGGTTTTTCGTGTGAGGAGGGCCGAGACAACCCATCTCATATAAAAGATGGATGTCTTCTGGTTCTACCATTATTTCCGTTCAAGCTTTCGCTTTCGCGGTCCCATTCTTTGAACGTCTCACTTTTGTCTTTTGAACGGAGACTTGAACCAAGAAGCGAGCTCTGCACTGTGCAACTCGCTCTGCGCTACTACACCAACGAATAGAGGCAGAGAAGACAATAACAATACAATGATTGAAAGAAGACGGAGAAAGCTAACACTCATCGCAGCCACAAGCCTAGTGGTAGCGGCATCTACAGCTGTGACGACTAGTGCTTTGGCGGCGGATGAGAGTGATCAGAGAATCAATCCGCAATCGAGCCAAGAAAGACTCATCAGGCATGGAAGAACTGAAAATAACAAGAATAGAAACGATGAATCAATACGACTGCTGCAGATGAATGATGATGAAGATGAAACGCCCAAGACGAAACAGCAGCATCTCCGTGTAGACGGTAAGAATTTACGTAACAACAACAATCGAGACCTTCAACAACGAGGAGGCAAGGGAGATAAATGGTCAACCGACGATTGGTCAACAGATGACTGGTTAGCTCCATGGAGATGGACAGGAAAGGCAGGCAAGGCACCGAAATCTAGCAAATCCCTCCCATTCTGTGATGAACTCAAATGGACCAGGTCCTTCCTCGACGATGATGATGATGGGTGGGGCAGCATTAATACCGATCCAACTCTAAGTCCATCACTGTCACCGACTCAATCTCCGAATGAACCAACACCTACAATATCTCCGACAGTTGCACCGACTCTTTCACCGACGATTAGTCCGATTAATGGACCGACTATTTCACCGACGACGAGTCCGACACTGTCACCGACGGTGAGTCCGACTGTGAGTCCGACGGTGAGTCCCACTACATCGCCTACACTATCTCCAGAAGAAAGTACTAGATCTGGATTAGATAGAGACGTAGATGATGATGATGATGAGGAAGCAGCTGGTGTGATAGATTCCAGTGGAGATGATGATGGTCATGACGATGACGATGATGTATTCGTGTGGACAGAAACTAGAGGAGGATATGTCAAAGAAGAACGAAACAAACCCAATCATTCTCGAGACTTGAATTCTGCTTCAGAACCGTCAGATACTGTCACTGCAAAAGATGATACAACTCATCGCAGGCTAAGCTCGACTGCATCTCGTTGGAACGACGACGATGCAAGTCGATGGGACGGTACCGTAAACCGGCGGTGGGGTGGCAAATCATCCAAAGCAAAATCATCCAAGTGGGAATGGGGATCGTGTGGTGATGATTGGTCTGGAGGGTGGGAACCAACACTTTCACCTCCCAAGGCGCCTACTGTGCAAAAAAGGACGAAGGATGTTTGGAGGGAGAACAATAACAATAACAAGAAGTTGAACCAGGTTAACGAAGCCCGCGCTAGAAGAAAGGAAGTGCCTCGTGCAAACTTTGGAGGGTTTGAACCAACCCATTCACCTACCATGGTGACTACTACGCAAAAAATGAGAAATAAGAAAGCTTGGAGGAAGAAGAATGTAAGGAACAAGAAGAAGAACAATGTTAACGAAGCCCGTATTAGAAGAAAAGGAGCACTTGATGCAAACACTGGAGAAGAGGGTGATGATACAGAAGCAAGTAATGATGATTCTTCAGACGATGATGATTTGTTCGTATGGATAATGGAAGAAGATGATGAAACAACTTCACGAACACTATATAAGGTCCATCCTGATGTAGAAAACAGAAAGCTTGGATTCCTATCAGATTTTGACTACAACTCTTCTAGCAGTGGTGAAGCTTCAAACTGGGGAAAGCCCAGCAAGGGTGGATGGGATGATGATGGATGGGACGATGATGGATGGGGATGGAATGAAAGAAAATACGAACCGATTTGCATTCAGCGGCGATTCCGATGCAGGAAGAAAAGAAAGAAGTGGGGAGGAGGATCGTGGTAGAGCATCTTCAAGTGAAACGACTTGAAGAGGACAAGGAGTCAACAATAGATCCTCATATGCACAGGGCCTCAGAGAGAGGCTTCCTTGGATTCTTGGATGACATCATCAAAACATTCAGGCTACATTCAGGCTAATTACAAAAATAAATTCATAAATGTATTCATTTCATAGACAAGATCATCATGTCTGATGCTTATGACGATAGCTTATCAGGATCTTCGCGAGTATAAATAAACAGCTTTTCAGCTTTGTCTGTTAATACTTTTGCTATGCCAATATGGATGGATGTAGTTAGAAACTTCTATAGTTTATAACATTGAGGAGGCTGAGATATCATATCATCGCAGTGACGAGAACAAGACAAACCCCAATTTCCTACACCTACACTATACTCTTATTCTGAGAGACATGACCATGATGAACAGCTAGCAAGCAACGCTCAGCAAAATAAACCAAGGTCAAGCTGGCTACAAGTATTGTACCTCCCATCTCTCCAGCCACTACACTGCCACTGACCACTTCCTGTGACCATCATGTACTTAAAAATGGGAATCCCCACCCCGTGCCCCACGCCACCCCCAAAATGCCCAAACTTCGGATTTGTTTCGGTTGGCTGGGTAAAAAGCCCTGCCGCTCTATCCTGTATGTAAGCTGCCTGCTGCTTCTCAACTGACCGTTCGTGAATGATGATGTAATAATATCTCTCGCTCTACAATACTAACTTATCAAGCTAGCAGCCATGCCATGGTGTTAGGACAATTGAGCTTGAAGTTACTCGTGAAGTCGCTCGAACTGTACCCCCCGGGGGATAAGAATTTCAGGAACTCGTGCATCGGGAAAGAACCGCTAGCTACTCTATTAGGGGAACTGCGAAATACAATAGGCCCAAAAACCTTTGCCCTCGAGATAGTAACTTCACGATTAAATAAGGATCGCATCTTATCTTGGATTATTGTAGTAGATACTGAGCTAATAGATTAGATCTTGTTCAAGACGTATCGTCGACCCAAGACCCCTGTGAGTACAATCAGAGTGCCGATGCTTCATGCAATGCTTCCTTCCCTACCCCCAAGACAGCTACTAAGATATTTAATCATGATCGCATCTAGAGATCTTGTAGCAAGATGTCGTATCGTTGACACACAAGCACAATTGCCGATGCTCCTCTTCATGCTCGCACACACACACAAGCAGCAACACCACCTACAACCCACAACTGAACATCCTCTCTGCTGCTGCTGCTGCTGCTGCTAAATAAACTTTCTATCCAACCATCCATGTACCGAACAAGAAAGATATGACGACCATTAGAAGAAGTAGAATTACCGCCTCAGAAGCAGAAGAAGGAATCAGCAGCAGTAAGGCTGCCTCGAGCTCGATCTCTCCGAGAAGGTCAAAGTCCGAATTTCCTATCAAGCTCTATGCTATGCTCGAGCTCGCAGATACTATTCCCGAATTTGCCCAAGCAGTCACGTGGTTGCCACACGGAAGAGCGTTCAGGATACTCGATAAGGACACATTCATGAAGGAGGTAGTTCCGGTATTCTTTAATCAGACAAAGATCCGATCTTTCAATCGACAGCTGCATCTGTGGGGATTCCGTCGGTGAGTAGCTCTATGGTATAGACGTCGCATTCTTTTGTTTTCCTTCTTCTTCTCTCACTGATTTGTTGGTAACAATCACAGAATCGGTAGAGGGAATGAACAAGTCTGGTTCCACGACAACTTCCTTCGTGGAGTGCCTGAATCTATGGATTGTCTGGTCAGAACAAAGATCAAGGGCAACACAGTTGACAGTAACGATGACCGTAGAATTCTGAATTTCGATGATCTGCCACCCCTTCCCATTCCAGACAAGCAACCATCGGCTGTGCTTAACGAAATGGAAAATGCCATCCTGAAGATACATAGCTCTTCCATCGCGAATGGTGATTTGAAGATGTCTACTCTGTTTCATACCAGCTTCAGTGATGCCACCGGTCATCGATCTAAAAATCCTTGCGAGTTGAATGCTGACCTGAATCAAGATGAAGAGTTTACGTCGCCGCCGTCTCTGCTACCTGCATCCAATGTCAGTCAAGGCGTCCCTATCCCTTTCCTCCGCTCTCACCTGCCCCGCCAAGCCAACACTAGAGATTCAATAACGTATACGAATCAAACAAGTGCGGAAGGAACGTCTCACCAAGTCCAATCTCATGTTATGCTCCAAGCCGATTTCAATGATCTCTGCTTCGGCCCACTCAAGCATAGCATTGAGGATTTTGAGCCATTGCCCTTCTGCATTGATAATGACCCTTGTTTTAGTGATGACTTTGCAAAATTCATTGAAGGTGCAATTCAACTCATTGAAAGATAGAGTCGCATGGCCAAGACCACAGCTGGGATTGGGAACGAACGCTCAAAGTATAAATATATTTGACAATATGTAATGTAGATGTAAACGTAGAACAAAAATAATGATAGAGTGTTGTGCACGTCGTCTCATTCTGGTGACATCTCATTCCAGTGTAACAAAATCATTCCGATATCATTATTAGATATCTGAAGCGTCAAAGCCCCCCAACGTACGGCAGAGGCTATTTGGCTTCGTTATGTAGCACATATTTCCTTGCTAAATGCTCGTCTCACTTTGCCCCATCATACAGACTCCTTGTTGGGCTATGGTTGTGCATCTGCTGTAGATTTGAGTTCTGACCCATGCCTCTTACACACTCCTCTGCTTTGGGATTGATTCATGCATCCTGTCCTGCTGCACCGTTTCTTCTTTGCCCCGTGCCTAACACACACCCCTCCTTTGACGACACGATTTGGGCATCCTGCACTGCTACATGATTTAACTGCTGCCCCATGCTTCATGCACACTCCTCCTTTTTGAGCCCGATTCATGCATCCTTCACTGCTGCATCGTTTCTTCTTTGCTCCATGCCTATTACACACTCCTCCTTTCATGGACAAGACTCCTTTCATGGCAATATTTGTGCATTGAGCAGCAGAACATATAGATCTGACTTTTTGTTTCCTACTTCCATCAGCTGATGATTCAAAGTCTTGGTTGACAGAAGTAGAAGATCTCTTTCGAGTAGAACTTCGCCGTTCTGTGGAAGAATGCCCCTTCTCTTTGGCAGCAGCCGCAGCAGCCCTGGCTTTTGCCGTCTTGCTAGACTTGTAAATGAGCACAGCCAAGTCTTCCTCCTCATTCATCTTCGTCTTACAGACTACAACACTCTCTAGATCTGGACAGTGACGGCGGTTCTGGCGATGGTGATTGTATGTAAAGCGGGTTTTGATTTGAATGAATCCAACACTTATCTTGTGTTGTGACTGTGACCCAAGAGTCATCCTGATAGCGGTCTGTCGTGTGTCACCTCAACAACACCCAAATCAAGTATGGTACATACTTGGCTTTCGGGCAGGAACAACTTTTCAGAAATTTTTTTTTGAATGGAACGCGAAGCTTGCGACCACACAATCTAGTACAATTGAATCTGTACTGTCATTCTCATGCCATCGAGGAAGAATACATGCTACAGATCATAGGGAATAGTTACCAGCAGCAGCACACCTACTGCTAGTCCACTCTCATGCCATCGAGGAAGAAGGCGCAAGGCAAGGCACGCAAGGCGGCCAGAGCCGACAAGGCAAAGGAGGCAGCGTCGGTGCCTCCAAAGGACTTTACGGAGGTAACACTTGACAGTTGGCTAACAACATGTGATGATGAGAGTGAGAGATGCAAGCATGGATGTGATCTCTCGCTGCCCAAGTCGGAACATGACTGTAGAGACTTCGCAATGAGATACGCAAAGGACTTCCTCTTGAGCTTTGTCGTATGTTTGGAATTGGAAATGAACAACTTCTAAAAAACGCGTCTACCAGCAATGATCTGGTGGGGCAATGCGTGCAACAAGGCAAACCATTTGTTGCAGCCATCGATGATATGGAAGAAAAGTATCCTGGAATATTTGAGAGTCCGAGTAAGTTGAAGTGGGCAATATCATTCTACCATTCCAGGAGAACACAAGATGTGATCGATGGGAATATGAAGCGAGCCCACCATGCTGCTATATGCGCTACGTTAATGAATGGGTACTTGAGTGACGTGTCCGATTTGTCAACAATGAAACTCGATATCATGCAAGCCAACGACAAATGATCGTCACCTACTTCAGGAAGCGCACCTCATGCTCATGTTTGGACGAGAAGCGGAAGGAGTACAAAGGCGTGAAGAAGACGGGCAAATGCTGCAATGATCAATGTCCCCTTCCCGAAAGAGTAGCCGAACGCAGCAGTCTGCTGTACTGTACGGCGTGTAAGCTCGTTCAGTATTGTTCTGCAGAGTGTCAGAAGGCACACTGGAAGTATCACAAGCACCAATGCACAAGTATTGCAAAGCTTAATTCGATCGATTATGAGTATGTGCAGAAAATCGCTCAAACAGATTTGCTTCTCTAAGTCAAATTGTAATCTTAATGTATGTTACTTCAGTCAAGAAGAATCTGTTTTATCTTCAACCACGCCTTGCTCCATCTCGTCTTGTATTGTTGTCTCATCTGGGCCACGCTGGTAGTAGTATACCATCCTCACTCTTCTTTTCTTCTTGCAGCGCACTACTTATTTCTTCCTCTCTCCTCTCGACATACGCAGCCACGTATGGAGCAACAAAACTTCCAACTACCAGCTGCATAGGATGCCAGATGAGAAGCGGTAACATATACAAACCCACCATTGGATTGGATTCATAGATTGCATTAATCAAAGGAACACCCATTGCCACAGTTTTGTGCGTACAGCCGAACAAGCCCATCGCTTGCAACTTTGGTTCATTCCGGAAGAGCACTCGTAGGCATGTCCAGGCCAACACCATACCACACAAAGCACGAAGAATTGCAATGCAATTATCATGAATATTTGTCCAACTGTGTGCAAAGGATATAAATGAGATGAGATGTGCAAGTGACAAAAGAATGATAATATCTATAGCGATATCATACACCCCAACAACTTACCACCTGCCTCCATCCCTTGCAAGAACGTTTTACAAAACACTGTATATATAATAAACAACAAACAGCACTCCTGCGCCGTCTTGAAATACTTCTTGTACTGCTTCACAAACTCTTTCGCAGGTGGTACAAAATGTTGCAAGATTTGTCCAATAAAGATTGGCAATACGACTCTCAATCCCAATTTAAAGAACACTTGTCCCATGTTGACTTCTCCTGTTACGCCGAGGTATCCTAGAATCAAGGCAGGACTTAGGAATATACCCACAAGGTTACCAAATGCTGCATTGAATATAGCTGAGGCTTCATCTCCTCCAGCACTTTTGGTTAATACCAATAACCAATACCATGTTGATTGTAATGGGTAGAGATGCACAAATGGTCATTCCATCGGCAAGACTTTGCGTCAATGCATTCACACTAACCATGAGAACACAGTGTGTTTGTTCGATCACCATGCCGCATCGTCGGCACTAAGTCCTATTAACACATCCGGAATTTACAGCTGAGTAAGTACTTATGTAAAACGATTCATCGACGACATGTCTTACTATGTTTAGGGTTCTCATGTTTTATGTCTCAGCATCATTACGTCGAGCCCCCCAAACAAAGGATTTAACATTCCACATAATTTCCTCGGGGGGCTACTCTCCGCACGTCCATCCATCATCGATCTCATCTACATCTATCAACGCACGAAGAACAAAATTCCTGCCCTACACCAGCATACGGTACAGCAGCCAGCGGCTTAATCAATCAACAAAGCAATGCCTCCGTCACGACTGACATCACTCGCCGCTGCCGCTGCCGCAGCAGCTGCCTCAATCCGTCAAGCCGCCGCATTTTCAACATCGACATCATCAACATGTGATGTGTCATCCAAATCCTGCTCTTCGTTCACCGGATGGACACCAACCCATCAAATAATCCAACAGCACCACTCGCCAGCAGCTCATTCACTCACAATGAAAGTCTCCTCAAAATCCAAACGAGGCCGCTCCAATAAATCCTCCCACCTAATCGAACTCAACAACGAACGCCTCTCCACCGCCGGACGACCCGGCACTAAATCCTTCATGGATCCGAACAAACTCTTCATTGGCAATCTGCACTTTGACGCTACCGAAAGTGACATTCGACAACTATTCGCGGATTACTGGGGAGTCCCTGTTGATGTGGTCGATGAACGCATTGAAAGCATCAAGGTGATTCGTGACTGGAAGACCGGAAAGAGCAAGGGGTTCGGATTCTTGCAGTTTTATGAACCCATGGTGGCCACTTCGACCATGGTGAGTATGAACCAGGCCAAGAATAAAAAGGGCGGGTGGAAGATTAAAGGACGGTCTGTGAGGTTGGATCAGGGGATGAGGAATCGTGAGGAGGAAGAAAAAGAGTTGCAGAGGAGGAAGGCTGAGAAGGAGAAGAAGAAGAGGGAACGGATGGCGAGGGCGGATTTGGATGAGGAGGGTAAGGTTATTCATGATGCTTTGGCGGGTGTGGATGGAAGAAGTGGTGAAGAAGAGGAGGGAATGATGAGTGAAGATGATATGATTACATTCATGGAGAAGGGGGGATTGCGTGGTGTTATGCCACTTACAATGGAAACTGCTGGATTCTTGGGTATTGAAGGAATGTACGAAAATGATGAAGAAGATGATGATTATTACAGTGAGTTCTATGGTGATAATGGCTACAATGATGAAGATTGGAATGGAGGAGATCTTGATGAGGAAGAAGATACTGAAGATTTGGAGAACTTTGTCTTTGATGGAGACTTTGAGGCGGAGTATAATCCCAATGAATATGAGGCGTTGAGTAAGGAGGAGGAAGCGGAGATGAAGCAAATGAATAGGGAGCAAAGAAGGGAAGCCAATAAGAGGAGGAAGAAGAGGAAGTTGCCTTTCAAGGGATTTGGCTCTCCCAACTAAATGACTGAGGCTGAGAGTGGAATATAATGGAATGTCTAATGGAATAAGTGTATGTCTAAAGCATCAAGTATTGAATCAATCAACATTGTTTGTATCCTATCAAAATTGTTTGTATCCTATACTTAAATATCCTTCTAATGCCCAAAAGGACATCCATTATTTGGCCACTCCGAATCTCCTGCAGGTCTGGGGTGGTAGTCAGGAATAACGATAACTAGAGGATGTCTATTAATCTTTCTTCCTCCGTCTGCGTCTCTTTTAACGAATATTGTCAGCGGCGAGACGTTGGGAAGGAGTTGTCTCTGTTGCGATTCCGATTCAATCACTACTCCTTGCACAAAGTTATTGTTTTGCTTGACAGCTATGCCAGATGCAGACTCACGAAGACGCAATCCAATCCACTTGTCATCGGGAGAATCAAAAGCTGTACGATCAAGATTGACATAGTTGTTTTCAAGATCCACACCGGTTGACACACCTTGAACGTCAACCCCTGCAATGAGCTTTGCCGCTTCAGACTTGAGGTTAGTAATAGTGTTACTGCGGATCGTCGATGCGTCATTCCCATCCCTAAGGTCATCATCATAAGCTGATACTGCTGCAACACTAATGCCACGGAGATCGGCAAGCATACGATCAGATCCATCAGATGACGATGCGCCCTTGTGGTAGTCGACGCATAGCTCATCTGGGAGTGGTCCCTCGCTTAGAATGTCGACGTTATCAATGGTGTTACCCTTGATGATGAAGCCTTGGCAGTCTTCAACTCGAATCATGATACTTCCTTTGATCACATGATGCATGGAATCTCCATTGCATCGGAACTTGGGAGTGTAAGAAGAGTCTTTACCTTCGGCCCAGTCAATCAAGTCTAGCCCAACCGAGTTGACATTCGTTTGAAGGACGTTATCGACTCCAAGAGTTACATCGTTGATCGCCTTGGCGACCATGATTTGAGCATCGAGATTGACGTTACCAGTGTATGTGTACTGACCTGATACTTCATTCATGCCAATGTAGGACGTGTCAGAAGCATTGTAGAACTGCAAAATAGCTCCACGAGCATCATTCTGAACGCTTCCATCAACTACAGTAGCGAGTACCTCATTGGTGAAGCACTTGATGTTCTGTGCATTGTTGTTGACAATGGAGACGTCTGCGGAGAGGGCAGAAATATCAGTAGCTTGTTCTTCGCCAAAGCCTCCAACGGCAGGTCCTTTGCCATGTACCAAGAAGACATAGCAAGGCCCGTCAATCACTTGGTGTGGGTTGTTGAAGAGCTGGTACTCATCGGGATGGGTAACTGGATCGATGAACCCATATTGCATGACGTCGTTGTAGACATTGGCAATGTGACTAACGAGTGTGGCATACACGTCCTCGACAGATTTGACGGATCCACCAAGAGTCATGGAATATCCAGGATTCGTTTCCAACAGACGCTTGAGATAGGGGCGAATCTTGAGAGCGGCCGAAAAGCTACCCAAGACGGGTACATCGTGACGATTGTTGGGAATGTCACAGTTCTTGATTTCCAATCCCTTCACGTTGTTCAAACTTACAGCTCCAACCTCAAAGTCCTTGAATGTGACGCCCGAGATTTGGACGTCCTCGTTCTCATTTCCATGGATGCCATGATGGGAAGACAAGCCAATAGTGCCTGGGCCGGTAAGCTTGAAGTTCTTGGCTGCCTTGAAGTCGGATCGGTAGATACAAAGTTATGAGGCCCAACGCTGGGGGTGAATGGAGCAGATGCCAGCTCGATGACTGCAAAGAAGCGCTGCATCAATGCATGTTCTCTGCACTGTGCAATGGAGTGGCCATTGAGAGAGATTGAGACGTCATCGGCTGATACGGCGATGGCAGCAAAAAAAGCCAAGTGCATACTCATTACTGTTGTACTTGGGATTGCCTTGCTCGATGGGGTCGAATGCCTGGGCAATCTGTTCATCAGATGCGGTCTCAACGTCGATGTTGTGGGGACAAAAGATGATGTCGTCGCAGAGCCTGCAATAGGGCGAGAAAGAGGGCGATCGAGGCATGAGTGAGTGATGCGGGCCCAAAAGAGATGAATGTATGTTTTATAGAGGAGGATTCATGCAGTGAAGTATCGACGAGTGGAAGTGGCCTACCAAAATACATCTTGTCGTCAATCGATCATACATCATCTTCAACTTACTTGTAAGATCCTGGCTGATTGATGAGCACAGTCCCATCGTTGAAGTGATGGTTGTAAAGGCACTGGGCGCCGTTGCCGTTGTTCTGAGCCTGGGCCGTGTAGGCGAGGAAAAGCAGCGACGGCGGTGGTGGTGGCGAGAGCGTTCATCATCATCTTCATGTAGGTAATGATTGTTGGTAAGAAGATGATGTGTGGTGGCTCATGGCAAATGCAACGGCTGCGGTGTTCCACCATGTGCGTGGTGTCTTGCGCTGCTGGTTCGTCTTCGCTGCAACTGCATTTGACTTTCTTCTCTAGTTCCTTTCAACAGCCGGCACTAACGCCCTGCCACGTGGGTAAAATGCTGTGTGGTTGTATGGTGCGTGGGTGGTTTGGTTATGGTACCACGTTCTCCTCAACCAGGCCGTAGCCATGTACATAGTAAAACTGCACAGAGCGAGAGAATGTATCTTTCGTTCAACAAAGTTCCGTACAGAACCGCCGGAGTCAGACGTGTTGGTTCACAACCAAAAAGAACGACACATCCCTGCTTATGCTTACAATGTAAGTAAGTAGAAGGTAGCCTACCGGCAGTATTGGACACTAAATCGGAATACCGTGGCCCGTTGGGATGAGGGACAGCTGTCTTCAGCTGTTTCCCGTTCCATTGCGGACTGTCCATCACCACAAGCGAGAGAACGGTATCTTTCGTCAAACAAGTT
Source organism: Skeletonema costatum (assembly GCA_018806925.1). Taxonomy (NCBI): domain Eukaryota; phylum Bacillariophyta; class Thalassiosirophyceae; order Thalassiosirales; family Thalassiosiraceae; genus Skeletonema; species Skeletonema costatum. The sequence goes on along the minus strand of JAHBBA010000937.1, from coordinate 2,293 downwards.
CCGTACAGAAACGCCACGGAGTCAGACGTGTTGGTTTCCCACAAACCAAAAAAGAACGACACATCCCGACTATGCTTACAAATGTAAGTCAGTAAGTAAGACTCGTACAGGTCGAGTCGCTCGAACTATACCCCCCAAACTTGCCTATACCCCACCTCCAAAATCTCAGCCTAGGGAACAAGTTCTTTATACCACCTCACTAATTACTAGCGATTACTAGAGGAGGGATGCAGCGGACATTTCGCTTATTACCCCCCCCCCGAACCCAGCATAGCCTGAAAATTTCTTATACCCCCCGGGGGGTATAGTTCGAGCGATCGGGACTGTAGAGTCGCGACGCCTACTCAAGACAATACCCAAAAGACAGGGACCACCCTGTCATGCTCTGCCCAAAATGTTACGCACCCAAGTGCCAATCTCGGTTTTGCTCGGGGGGCGGGCAGTAAGTATGACAAGTTGTGCCGAAAAAGTCGCACCCTACTACAGTATGACTTCGCCTGGGCATCGGACACTCTTTTGCATTATGACATCGACACAGATCGGCTTGAAGCGTTATCCCTATGTATCCGTACGAACGAAAGACTCTCGATTTTGTGGTGAATAGCATAAAGGGGCCCGCCCCCCGCCCCTAAGTACCTCTACATTAATCACAAAAGTCCTACCCTCCAAAAAAATATCGCGCATTCCTTTACACCATGACAATTGGTAGCAAGTTGGTAGTTGGAGGTAATTAACACCGCAATCAGCAAAAGGAGCGTCACTAGACCACATATCCCACCGAGATTCAAAGAGAGAGTTAGAACAGTTCCATACGACATCAATAACAAATATCCAACACACAATTTGAAGTGAAAGCTCTTGCTGGCCATCTTTCCAAAAACACCTTGCGACTACACATAGTTCAAGTAAGAACAGGACATGGAAAAGAATCTAGCGCAGCAGCAGCAACAACTTCTACTCAAACTATGCACTTCGTCCTTAGGGCAAGAACTGCCCTCTGTGGCGAGGAAGAGGATAATCAAACGCCGTAGTGTGAGGAGGGGATGGCTGCAGACAAACTTCTGAAGGAAGGTGAAGCCACAATCAGAACAGTTGCATACCACGATTCTCTGCAAGGGCAAAGAAGCTCAGTGCCGCAGCCAGAATCATTTTATGATTTAGATTCCTTTTACGGCAAAGGAGGTGAGTATAAATATGATAGATTCATCTGCAAAATATCCGCATGCGTTCTAATATTCAATCAAAACACTGATTGACCGCTTTGTTCTCTTCTGACAATCTTCTGCCGCCACAGAATAGGATGAAATGGTCAGAACATGATCTAATCACTCAGAGACAGTAAGGATAGTAATCAGAGGGGGACCGCTCACGGGAAAACTATCAACAAGCTGTAAAAACAAAGTAGGCGCAGGCAACAAAGCTCAGATGAACATGCACAGCCCCACTCGCCATAAATCGAGCGCTTCAAGGAGGCGGGCGAACGAACTTGACGGAGATGTGTTGATTCAAATACGAGTATAGCAAGGAAAGTGTACAAATTCTGGAATCGCTGGGTTTCCTTAGTGCACCGGATAATCTACCATTTCTTGTAATAAGTACAATCGTAATGAGGGATCCTTTCGTGATGTCTTAGTGTGTGCAAGCCTGGAATTTGTGGTATCTAATGCGCCTCCGCGACTAACTTGGTGAGTAGGACATTACCGCGATAGATGAATGAAACTGACTTGGGTTAAGTCACAAATCTACCTTTAGTGTTTGCTAAACGTATTCTCTTCCACCTTTCCACCTTGTCACGAAATAGATGGGCACCTAATTGCAACAACCGGACGAAGAACTGTGGCCCAACCATAATTGGTGCTACATTGCATGGTGGAAGCTACAGGATACAATCGGGCCAGCTTTATTTCATAAGCTATTGAGCAGACGCAGATGAGTGGTTTCGATATTGATAACGAGGAGGTTGCTAGTGATGTTAAAGGTGATCCATTCTTCAACCTTTTTCTGCTTCACTTTTTTGGAGATATTGATGAAGTTATTGTAGATGGAACAGTGAGGTGTCTCTGAGGGGGGGGAAATGGTACCTGTGGCCTCTGAGTTCCAATGCATGATAGGATATTTTTGATGAAGAGTACTGGGGATTACAAACCGAGTACTAATGCGATTTGTTGGGGAGGGGAAATAAGAGACGGCTATGTGGGAAAGCGTGTTGGATAAGTGGTATCACAGGGAATAGGTGGTATGAAAGAGATAGCGCGTGTAGTAGGAAGGATTCTTCCTCATTAAATGTTAATGT